>JBBYHK010000023.1:9043980-9073574 GCA_038382065.1 Adansonia grandidieri | reverse complement strand
ATTTTCAATAAAAACTCTCCCCTAATAAAAACATTTTTAAATATATGAAAAATTTGTGAAAAGCTACTGTAAAACTTAGCAAAAACTTCCCTTTAAACATTTAAAGATTTTCAATAAAAACTCTCCCCTAATAAAAACATTTTTAAATATATGAAAAATTTGTGAAAAGCTACTGTAAAACTTGTCAATGACGAACAAGGTCATATTTAGCGATAATACTATAAACCAACATAAATTATTTCATATGCATGAGATGTAATCAATATGAACACATGTGAAATAGCTTTCCCTCTTATTTGCTTTCATAACGATATTCAATTAAAACAAGCAAATTACACCGAAAATTGTCCCTCTTTTTGTCATAAAGTTAAGGTAGATAAATTCAAAGTTAAGCATGCTAAGTTAAGCAAAAGTTCATATAAGGTATACAAAATCATGAAACAATGAGGGACATCTATACCAATTATTAAGTAAAAAAATAGGCATAGAAAATTATAAAATAGTTCAAATTTCATGTATTCATTTGTAGACATTCAAGCACAAATTGAATTATGAGTAAGGAAGACATTCCAATTGCTATTAAAATAAATCCCAATTGTTGTCTATATGCATAATTGATTCTCATTGTTGAAATTTTAGTTCATATGCATACTACTCATAATCAATTAACTTAACCATATGGAAAGTTTGAAAAACATTGGTCAAGTAAAGCATAGAAAACTTTAATCGGTTGAAAAATTATTGGCCCATTCAAAGAATTAACAATAAGATCAATTTGAGCATTTTCAATCAATGAACATGCATAAAGTTCAAGCATAAGCATTAAGAACTATGAATTAAGTCAAGTTTAATCCAGTCAAAGTATTTAAACTCATAGACATGTTCAAGAATTCATACAAGGCAAATATTTCAAGCATACATTATACAAAGATATCAATTACTAATCATTAAATTATACATCTCACTAAACTTAATGCTAAAAGATAAGAGTTGAGTGGCATAAGTTTAGCAGTTACTTCTACCTTGTCAAGCTTTGTTGATATGCTCCTTTTAATTAAGTGTTGAGCACTTCTTGGGTGATTTAGGTTTGATTGATAAGGTTACATGCTTATTTGCTACTTGTGTTTGCAAGTGTGCATTTAAGGAATAACTTTTATTTCCATGTCGCCTTGCATAAACTTAAAAAAATATTGGTAAAAGATAAGAATTACTAGTACCAAGCTATGAAAGGTAATCTATAAATATATATATAAGTGTTCAAGAAAATATGTTCAATAAGCACTAATTTTTTTTAGAAAGAACAAATGATACCAATTATTGGTAAATTGAATTTCATTGAGCATAACTAAGATCAATTGTTACTTAAAATCATTTAAAAACTAACTGGTAATAGTAGCACAAATGGTACTAATTATTGTTGCTTAAAGAAGAAAAATATTCAATTTAACACCAAAACCATTTTGTACATATAAGTATCATCAATTAATTATGTTAGCTACATAAGCTTTAAATTAATCTTAGTTTTGATGTTACGAAAACTTAAGCTCAATTAGCTTGATAATTATATATTTTTCAACTTAGTATTTTTCCTTAAATTATTTTGAATATACATTGAAAAATAGTAGAATGTTTCTAACTCCTTAATTTACTAAAAAATATGTTCTTAATGCATACTCTAGTATAAAATATTTTTGGGATAAATTTTTACAAGTTTGAAAGTCATGAAAAACACTTTAAAATTGATTTTTACATGAAGTATCGACACCTAGGTGTTTGTATTGATACAGTGCTTGGTAGTAGCAAAACCAAGTTGAAACCTTTAATTGTCTCAATATATGTCTTCAATGTATGGATGCATAGTGAATTGTCTTGATATACTCTTTGATTGTATAGATACATAACTTCTCAATGATCATATTTTGTACATTTAAATGCAATGTAATGATACCTATGGTAATTAAATTAATACATCATCATGGGAATGAATGAGAATCACATTAATGAAGCTTTCAATGGCTCTATTACATCCCAAATAAGTCCCGATGGTCATTCACTCAATCGAAGCAATAAATGAGTTTCTCCAAGACCTCTATAAGCAAGAAACAAGAAAAGTACAAGCACATAGCTAAATCATTCATCCATTTCATCCTTTTAAGTAGTTAAAATTATGTATAGGATTAATTCTTCCTTCTTTGTATTCTTTTGTAAATCTATCATTAGAATTCATCCTTGCTTGAGCTCAAAACTTGTAAACAGCAAAACTTTTAAAGTTTATATTTGTTTTCACAAAACCTATGTGTTCAAGGCAAGAGATTTCTACTTAACCTTTAAAAGTACTGAGAAAAAGTTTTATCTTAGCCATTAAAGATAGGGAGAAAGGTTTTTATCTAAGCCTTCAAAAGATAAGGAGTTGTAAATATTATACCTTGTCCTTAAAAAGTAACAATTCAAGTTAGTGGATTATAAAACTCCTTAGTAAGTGAGGTTAAAGGGAAAAACATAGGCAAGGAGTTAAACCTCTATAAATAGATTTAAGTTTACTTCTTTTCCTTATTCTGTACTCGTTTTTATTATTCATTGACTTGCAACTCTAAGCTCTTTGTTTAAATTTCATAATTTCTATTATAAAATTTTTAATTTGCCATAAGATTTTGATAATCAATTTACCCCTTTGATTTCATTCACCAGTAATTCTAACAACTGGTATCAAAGCTTTGGTCTCACTTCTGTAGGCTTAACATCATTGAGGAAAAATCCATAGCAAAGACTAAAGAAAATGCAAAGTCTATGATATGATCGGTATCAGGTTAAAAAGACATTCTATTAGGAGGCCTCGTCTCTTCAATGGTGGTGAAGATTATGCATATTATAAGATAAGGATGAGGTTATTTATCCAAGACAATGATTATCAAGTGTGGAAGATAATAATGAAGGGTCTATTAATCCTATGAAGATGATTGAAGATGAAGAAGTCTTCAAGAAGGAAAGTGAATAGGACTATAGATACCAGATATCTTAACTAAATGCCAAAGCCATGCACAATATGTTTTATGTAATGAGGCCAAATGAGTACAACCAAGCATCTCTATATGGTAATGCCCAAGAGATATGTGATAAATTGGATATTACACATGAAGGGACCAATCAAGTTAAAGAGTCTAAGATTAGCATGTTTACTCTTGATTGTGAACTATACAAGATGAAATCGAAAGAGAGCATCAAGGAGATGTCTAATAGATTCACGAATATCATCAATGGCTTGAAAGGGCTCGGCAAGATGTATCTAAATAAAGAGATGGTAAAAAAGTTGTTGAATAGCCTCTCAAAGTCTTAGGCAGCTAAAGTGATTGCAATTGAGGAATCAAATGACCTTAATTATCTTGCTTTGGATGAGCTCATTGGTTCCCTCTTTACATATAAAATAAAGATAAAATAATGAAAAAGAGCAACAAAAGAAACTTAGAGTTGCTTTGAAGTCATCCACCCTTGAGGAAGAGGAAAAAGATAATGAACAAGATGTTTGAAGATGAAGAGATGGTCATCTTTGCCAAAAGATTCAAGAAGTTTGTAAGGATAAACAAGAGCAAACCATCTCAAAGAAGCAAAGTTAAAAAAGTAGTATGCTACACAAGTAAGAGCACAAGCCATATCAAGTATGATTGCCTTTTGTTGGAAAAGAAAAAGGGCATGAAGAAAACAATGTTAGCCACTTAGAGTGATAATGATATTTCCGATGATGAAGACTTTAATAGTGATCAAATGCCTAAGCTTTACTTTTATGGCTCTTGATAAGCCTAAGGTAACCTTAAACTCTTATAATTCAAATTCTTATATATTTGATGAACTTGCAATAAAGTTTGACGAAATGAACTTTAAATATAGAAAAATGATTTCAAAATTGAAAAGGATTTATTGTTGAAATGAAAAATTGTTTTCAAAAATGAAAATAAAGATTTGAAAAATGATTTGATGTTTCAAAGTAAAGAATTGAAATTTTTAGAAAAAAAATGTCAATTTGATTTAAAAAAAATTGAAAGCTTGGAACATCAAAAGAAAATTATTTTAGAAAAATCTTGTGAAATGAATATGACTAAGTGCACATATTGCGATTATCATGGTTACATTTTGTATACTTGTCCTATTAAAAAAATGGCTCAATTTAAAGTTAGGCAAGTATAGGTTCCTAAGGAACAAGAGACTGGATAACTAACCTTGAAAGACCTAAAGTAATTTGTGTACCAAAATGCAATTGAAAGTCTTTTGTCGGTGTGTTAGAGCAATAAGGAGCAAAACAATTGATTTGAGTACTCTAGACATATAAAAAGAGATGATAGATAACCTCTAAGCCTTAAACTAAATATCTGTATTGGTTGCTTATACATGTTATGTTTGGTTAATTTTCCAATGTTTTTATGAAAAAAATTTTATGAAGAAAGTTTATTGTTTTAATTTTTTGATAAAAATATTTTTAAATACATATTTTTGCAAAATATGTATGAGCTTATATAAATTTACATTTGAAAATTGAGTGCTTAATTTTGACATTTATATGAATTGACAAATGATGTTATTAAAGCATGAACTCAAGCATGTTTTTTATGCATAAAAGGTTATTTTTAATAATACCATGTTGTACCTATCAAGCTTTATTGCATGAGAAAATTGGATGCATATCCTTTAAGGGGAGCGTATATAGTTTCCATATGTGATTGTACACCATGAATATGAGTTCAACCTTTTTTTAATCCTTTTAAATGCTTTATATGTCTTCTATCAAACTTAAGTTTCTTAAATATGCAAATTGCTCATGAAGCATATTTTATGGTTTGAATAAGTTTCATATTCATAAATATGATTATAAACTTGTGCATACGTGTTTTGAATGAAAAATCACATCCTTAAATGATTTAAAATTGCATAATACTTAAACTCAATGCATATCTTGACCATTACGCAAATTCTTTTAACCTTTGTTTTAAAAATTGTTTTAATTCAAACTATTGATCTTTCATATAAATTTTTAATGTTTACTAGTAAATGTTAAATTAGAACTTCAAATAATGGGTTTTAGAAGTAACAATTGCATGTTTTCCTAAGGATTTTTTGAAAAAATTTAAAAATATATCGACACCTTGGTCTTTGTATCGATATAGTATTCACATAAACTTAGAAAACCTAAATATTTCCAGATATATCAATACAAACACCCCATGTAGCAATACAATCTATGTATTTTGGGTAATTCGAGCCGTTTTTAGTCCAAAAATGCATATCATATACTTTTAATGGGTTTTACTTTAAATGCTTCATTTTTATCACTCCAAATCATGATTAGCATCATTTCTACTTATCACATGCTTACATAAATACATCTTGATGCGTTTATCAAAAATTAAATGCATAATCTAAGTGCTTATGTTTGATTCTTGATGCTTATATGTATAACATTTGTTTTTGTGTTTAATTGAATATTTTTCTTGTTTAAACAATAACAATTAGTACCATTTGTGGTAACTATTACCAATTGGTTTTTTAAAAATTTTTAAGTAATAATTTGTCATAGTTATGCTCAACAAAAATTCATTTTGCCAAATTGGTATCATTTGTTATTTATTTTAAAAGTTGTAAATATTCTTCTCAAATATTTTTTGTTTTCAATACTTTGGTACTCCTATATATCTTGGTACTCCTAAAGGTAATCCTTTGCCAAGATTTTTTTTTAAAGTATATGCAAGGTATCATAGAGATAAAGCTATGAACACTAGCATAACAAAGCAAAGCAAACACGCATTTAACCTGACCAAATCAAGCCTAGCACATCAAAGATAGCTTAAAGCCTAGAATCATGGACTCAAAGCCAAAATGAGCATATCAATAAAGCTTGGTAGGTTGAGTTAGTTGCTAAACTTATGTTATTCAACTCTAATATTTAGCATTAAGTTTAGTGATGTGCATAAGTTAATAATAAATAATCGATATTTTTTATATGTCATGTATGCTTGAAACGTTTTTCCTTGTGTGAATCTTTGAACATATCTATGATGTTAAATATTTTAATTGAATTAACCTTGACTTAACCCATAGTTCTTAATGTTTATGCTTGATCTTTATGTATATTCATTGACTGAAATTGCTAAAATTGATCTCATTTTAATTCTCTATATGAGCAAATGATTTTTTTACCTATGAAAGTTTTTCTAAGCTTTACTTGACAAATGCTTTTCAAACTTTCCATATGATTAAATTATTTGATTATGAGCAGTATGCATATAAACTAAAATTTTAACAATAGGTATCCATTATGGATATAGACAACAATTAGGATTTATTTTAATAACAATTTGTATGTCTTCCTTACTTATAATCTTATTTGAGCTTAAATGTCTACAAATAGATATATGAAATTTGAACTTTGCATGCACTTCATTACCTATATCTTGTACTTCACAATTGGTATACACGTACTTTATTGCTTCATGATTTGCAAACCGTGTATGGATTCTTGCCAACTTAGTATCCCTAGCTTTGAATTAATCTATTTTTTTTCATATAACAAACAGGAAAAAATTTTAAAGTTAATTTGCTTATTTGTATTGAATATGTATATGAAAGCAAATAGGAAGAATTATTTCATATGCATTCATATTAATTATCTCACTTATTTGAAATGTTTTATATTGGTTATTGTGTTATGGCTAAATATGACCATGTTTGCCATTACCCAGTTTTACAAAAGCATTTTACAAAATTTTCATATCTTTAAATAATGCTTTTATTAAGGGAAAGTTTTACAAGCAAATTTATCTCAAGCTTTTTCATATCAAAAAAGGGGGATTGTTAGCCATATTAGCTTTGAATAAATCTTGACTTTGATACAATCTAGATTTTTTGGAAAAATGCTTAGAAAAACATGCAAATTTTCATTCTAAAATCCATGGTTTGAAGTTCTAATACAAAATTTTGATATTGAACATTAAAAACTTATATAAATAATCAAAAGTTTAAATCAAACAACTTTTAACATAAGCATTGAAAGATTTTGCATATTGGTCAAGTTGGGCACTGAATTCAAACAAAATACAACCTTATGCATTGAAATATGCCATTTTTCATTAAAAACACATAAGCACAAGCTCATAATCATATTCAGTGTACTTGAAACTTGTTTAAGTCATAAAGCATGCTTTCTAAGCAATTAGCATATTCAACTGATTTAAGCTTCATAAAAGACACACAAAGCACTTGAAAGGCATTAGAGTTTAAACTCATGTTCATGGCATGAAATCATATATGCAAGTTTTATATGTTCTCCTTAAAGATATGCATACAATTTACTTATGCAATAAAGCTTGCAAAGTACTTAAAACATGATATCATTTAAAATCAAAATTTTATGCATAGGTCATGCTTCACTAACATTATTTTTACAAATCATATAAATGTAACAAAATTAAGCCCTCAAATTTAAATGCATATTCAATAAGCTCATACATATGCATAATATCTATGTAAGATCATTTTGCATAAAAATATTTTTCATAAATGCATTTAAAATCAATAATAAGGTACCAATATATAAGTTCAAAGTTTAAAACTTAGAGGTTACCTATCATCCATTTTTATGTGTCTTAAAGCATACAATCAACTTGCTTTGCTTTTCATTTTTCGAATACACATATAAGAGACTTTCATTTGCATTTTGGTACTCAAATTTCTTTGGCTCCTTAAAGGTTAGTTTCTAAGTCCCTTATACATTTTGGTACCATATTTGCCTAACTTGACATTGAGTCCCTTTCTTGGTAGGATAAATGTGAGATTACCAACCATGATATTTACAATAATCATATTTGATCATCCTTAATCGAAAAGATTTTTGAAAAAATTATTTTTTTTTTCATATTCCAAGCTTTCAAGTTTATTTTTCAAACTAACTTTTTCTAAAATTTCAACTCTTAACTTAGAATCATTAACATCATTTTTTTAATCTTTATTTTCATTTCTAAATCAATTTTTTATTTCAACGAGAAATCATTTTTCAACTTTAAATTTTGAAATCATTTTTTTATATTTAGAGTTCATCTCTATTGCAAGTTCCTTAAGTGTATCTTGTAATTCATCAAATGTACAAGAATTTGAATTACAAGAGTTTGAGGTTACCTTAGGCTTATCAAGAGCCATGAAGCAAAGGCTGGGTATTTAGTCATCATTGGAGTCTTAACCATTGAAAGTATCATTATCACTCCAATTAGCTACCACTATTTTCGTTATGGCATTTTTCTTTTTTAATAAAATGTAATCATACTTTACATGGCTTGATTTATTGCAACTATAGCACATTACATTTTCAACTTTGTTTCTTTGAAATGATTTTCCTTTGTTTATCATAATGAACCTCTTAGACATTTTGGTAAAAATGATCATCTCTTCATCTTCACCATCTTCTTCATCATTATCCATTTTTTCCTCATTCATGAATGACTTTAAGGTAACTCCAACTTTCTTTGGTTGCTCTTTTTCATGATTCATCTACATTTCCTATATGTGAAGGGAACCATGAGCTCATCTAAGGCAAGGGAATTGAGATCCTATGATTCCTCAATTGCGATCATTGTATCTACCCAAGATATTAGAAGGCTATTAAGCATTTTCTTGACATTTCCTTCTTGGGTACATCTTCCCAAGACTTTTCAAGCCATTGACAATGTCCATGAATCAATCAAACATCTAATTGATGCTTTTTTTTAGTTTCATCTTGAACATCTTATATCGAGAGTAAGCATGCTTATCTTTGATTTCTTAACTTGATTGGTCTTCTTATGAGTGATTACCAATTTATTCTATATTTCTTTGGCACTTTCACATAAATACACCTATTGTACTCATTTGGCCCTAATACATAAAAAGGAGTGTGCATAGCTTTGGTATTAAGTTAAGCCATCTTGGTATCTTTCTCATCCTATTCACTTTCTCCTTGGGGACTTCATTATCTCTAACCATCTTCATAACGATGAGTGAGCCCTTCGTGATTATCTTCCACACTTAATAATTATTAGCTTAGATAAATAGTCTCATCCTTATCTTCTAATAGGCGTAATCTTCACCATTAAAAAGAGGAAACCTCATAATTGAAAAATCCCTCTAGCCTAATTCTAGTTATATCACTATCTTGCATTTTCTTTAGCATAGATCTTTGCTCAAGGTTGTTAAGCCTACAAAAATAAGACTAGAGCTTTGATACCAATTGTTAAAACTTATGGTGAATGAAACCAATAAAGGGATGTCACAAAAGTTTTTGCAATTTAAAACTTAGAATGTATAAATTTAAGAAATCAAAACAAAGAATAACTTAGAGTTGTATGTTAATGAATAAAAAAGTAAATAAGTAAGGGATAGAGAAGCAAACATAATGATTTATAAAGGTTCAACTTCTTTGCCTATGTCTTTTCTTTTGGCCTCACTTGCCAAAGAGTTTTATAATTTATTAGGTGAATTGTTACCTTTCAAGGATAAAGTATAACTTTTATAAGTCCTTATCTTTCAAGGATAAAATAGCACCCTCTAATTCCTTACCTTGTATAGCTAAGATAAAACCTTCTCTTACATTTTTTAAAGGCTAAATAAAAACCTTTTTCCTTAATACAAAGGTTTTTGTGTAAACAATAAAACCTATGATTAGGTATTTACAAGAATTTAGGCTCAAAGGATGATAATCCTAAAGACAAAGTTACAATGAATGCATGAATAATAGAAAGAATTAATCTTATACAAAAAGCAAACTACTTAGAAAGATAAAAGGGATGAAAGATTTAGCTATATGCTCATGCTCTTCTTAATTATTTTTTATTTGAGGTGTTAGAGAAGCCTTTTAATAGCTAAAAAGAGATTATGGTCATTAGGACTTATTAGGGATACAATAGAATCATTGAAAGCTTCATTAGTGTGGTTCTTTTTCATATTCATGATGATGTCCGATACAATTACCATGGGTATCGATTCATTGCATTTAAACATACAAAATATAACCGTTGGAAAACCATATATTCGTACATGTATTAATTGTATCCGTGCAATTGTAAGTGTATCGATACTTTGCATAATTGTATTGATGCAAATGAAGATTTCAACTTAGTTTAGCTACTACCAAGACTTGTATCGATACATACACCTAAGGTATATATTCATATGAAAATCATTTTTAAAGTATTTTTCATGACTTTGAAGCTTGTAAAACTTACCTATTACTAAAGTGTGAATTAAATACTCATTTTTGAGTAAGTTAAAGAGTTAGACACATTCTAGTAATTTTCAAAGTATATTCCAAATAATATAAGAAAAAATGTTAAGTTAAAAATATTTAATTACAAGCTAATTAAGCTTAAGTTTTTGTTTTATAAAAAAAAAAAAAAAAAGCTAATATAGCTAATAACATAAAACATACATCTAAATTTGCAATTTTGAACTATTAATTAATATTACCAAAATTGGCCTATTGTTCTTTTTGATGAAAAAACTAATAGGATTCTAACTATACAGTTGATTAATTATTACATATGAAAATTGAAGTTATATCATTTTCACAATAAACTTATAACACTATCTTATTGAAGTCTTACGATACTTATTGGTTGGAGGATTGAGATGCCGAAGTGAAAAAAAATGAAAAGTTAATTGTTATTCATATATCTTTGAAGTAAAACATACTGATTCCAATTGTGTTTGAGGAAATTCCAAATAAATAGTTACATGTGTTCAGGAGATACATTATAAAAAGAAGAGTCGATAATTACTTGGAAAAATAGAAAAAGATGAATCCTTTAATACATGATTAAATCTTTTGGAGAATTTTTTTTTCAAATTAATGTTTACAGTTTAGTACCATTATTTACTCAAAATTTAAAACAATTTCATTTCAATTTTTACAAGAATGCAATTCTACATTAAATGTCAAGCTCAAAGACTTCGAAAAACATATAAATTTGGCAAACCATATAGATGTTGAAGATCAAATCTAAAACTCTTACTAAAAGTGAATTTACACACAAGTAAGCTATCACATACATTATTAAATATCCAGAATCATCATTTCTTTTAAATAAATCAAACTTATTTTAAAATATAAACATGTAGATGAGACAGTGCAAGTCAAATAAATTTAATTTTAAAACGATGCAAACTTTTCATTTTTATTTTAAATTTGTTTTTTGGTGTGATCAATAAAACTTTTATTCTTTCCCAAATATTATTTTAACATATGATTTGAATTTTTTTTCAAATTTTGAAAGAATATTTATGGTATAAAAATCAACACAACTATAGATAGAGAACTAGATAATCCAACATGTTTTATTAACTATTATACTTCTTTCGAAAATTTGAGATTTAAGGTTAAATCATTCTCTATCTTAAATTTCTCATACATAAAAATTTATAATTAATAGTAGACATGTTTATGAAAGCAACACCTACTCATAGATTGGGTGGTTTGTCAGTCCAATAAGCTTAACTTTAGTACAATGGATGTTGAATAAACTTTTCAAAATCACATTAAAAAAGATTGGAAATATTATTTTATATATTAATAAAATATTTAATGTACATGAGCATAAATAAACAAATTGAATTTAAGCTTAAACTTGATATTTAAAATTGTTAATTGAACTCTGTTGACCTACAAACATGTTCCCAAACAATTTGCCTAGGTCTACAAGCCTAAAATCATTAGAGACTGAATTATATATAAAAGGAAAATATAAATAAAAAAGTTTAAAACATGTAATTTTTTTAATTTGATAAACAGTTGATATTATTTTAAATAGATAAAAAGTTTATTATATCAAATAATTACACTTCTGAAAGGGAGAAAACTTGTACTTTAAACATCCAAACGATAATATTGACTACAATTAAGTTTACACATCAATTCATATTAGTGATAAAATATTTTCATCTTTAATCTTTTGGATGCAAATCAAATCACCTTTCAAGTAATCACTCTCATTAGATAAGATCATAAAATTATTACTAAACATGTTGATCTAATCATGATCACCAAAGCTTTTGAAGTGATTTTCCAATGCCAAACACCACTAAAAAAAAAAATACCATAATCATTCTTGAAAGTTAATTAAAGAGAAATAAAGGGAATTAAAATAAAGTATGCAATTAATCCTTGTACTAGATCAAAATTTGGGATATAATCCCTCTAACATAATTCATAGAAATTAAATTGATTCAATTAAACTAATAATTTTGTAAATGTACTACATTAAATATGCTGACATGATTGTTGATCTTGCTTTATGTGGCATTAACTTTTATAACATGGCATTTTCATTAGGTAAAAAGTGTTGGGATGGATTTTTTTATGCCACGTGACATATTATAGTCTTAGGCGGGTTGTGTCCCAGCCAAGAAAATCCCAGAATGACATTTCATTTATGATTTTATAACTAAAAAAATCCAAATACTTATAACACTTAATTCTTTTAATAAATTTTGTTCAGATAAAAAACACTTTATCCAACCAAATCCCTAAATTTTTCATACAACAAACAATGAAAATTATGAATTAATAAGGATTGTATTTAACTTCCAATCAAACAATCCAATAGAAAAAAATCACAATCAATGACAACAAGAACTATATTTTGTTTTATAATCAAATAAAAATAAAACACCAACTAAAGCCAAGAAACACTAATAAAAGCCAAAGTTAGGAAACAAAGTTAAATATTGCTATTTATTCCAAGAATAGGAATGTTGTAATATCGATACAACAGTTATAATATGTGGCTACTACTTTTAGCTAATTATTTTAGTTGCATAGAGAATTGGGCTTTAGCTATTGTAATGATATTAGTTCATTATTAGTACAAGATATCTTAGCTATTGTAATGAATAAGTTCAGGATTTGAAAAACCAAATGGAATCACTAAAGATTACTAACACCACCATTCCAAAAGCAAAGAAAAAGCATAGATGCCTAACTAGTAGAAAACCAATGTATTAATGATGCAAAAAAGTAAAGCATAGGCGTAGGTAGAATCTGGCTTAGCAATTCATTCTAGTAGTGTTCATCTAACACTTGTACCCAGCTACAAGCACCCTATAAAGATAATTATGACTCATAATCATGTTAAGTACACACACAAACCTAACGAAGCTGGCCATTTATCTAACATCGAACTAAAAAAACTAATATACCACTCAAGGATAGTGTTAAACCAATCAAGAGTAGTTAGTTCACCCATGGTTCCAATTCAACCTTTGGTATTGATGTTGTTTCCCTTAAGTTTAAAATTGAGCTACTATGTTCAATTAGAGTAATCCAAGGGGATGGACCAAAAAAGTCAAAAATACTTTGCTATTTTTGCTATAGTTAACTAAAAACTAGAATGAACAACTATGGATTTAGTTGGGAAAGTTGGAATATGGTTTAATGGATATGTAATGCAAAAGTTAGAAGTTAATTGGCAAAAATTTGGCATGCATCAATGCCAAAGATTTCATGATAAAACATATATTGATGTGATTAAAGAATTTAATAAGCTAAGACAAAACCCATTGTTGAGGATTACAAAGAAAAATTTAAGGAAATGAGGCATATTGTGCTTTTATATAATACTTATCTTTTAGAGAGTTATTTTGTTTCCAATTTCCTAGTGTAAAAAACATGAGCTTAAGTTTAACATGAAAGCAAATGACCTTTGCCTTTAAACAAGGTAACTTACTGAAGTTATCTCTCAGAAAGGGAAAGAGATATAAACAACCACCTAAACCCCGATTTAATACCATATTCACCCTATTTACTAGAGGCCCTTACATTGTTCATAATTAATGAACTAGTGATATAACCAACACTAACCTAACCACCAACAGAAACCTTTCCATTGAACTAAAAAAGTCTCAAACATTTGTTTTAGGTGTGGAGAAATGTTTTTATCTGGTTCTATGTGTACGAATAAGCAGTTGAATTTTCTTGCAATAGAGTACCAAAGTAAGGAATTGAATAATGATCAAGTTAAGAAGCTACTTGACAATAAGATAGCTCAAAGATTTCCATTAATGCCTTACAAGAAACATTATAGTGCTTTAGAAATCTAAGGAACTATTAAAGGAAAACTACTTAGTATATTGATCAATGATGATAATACACATGGTTTTATTACTCTAATGTAGGCCAAAAATAAGGTTGAACCGGTGCACACTAATCCCTTAACCATTACAGTAGCCAATAAAGAAAAGCTCTGGAGTATTACCAAGTGTAAACAGCTAGAGTTGCAAGGTACTACTTTTACTCATGATCTAGGGATCTTGCTAATGAGAGAAATAACATGGTTTTAAGAATTAACTATACAAAAAAAATACTATCATTTATTCTTTAACTTCAATGACTTGACATTATCATTCCAAAAAGATGGGAGACAAATGCAATTAAAGGAGAGGTAAACTACCGCTATCCTTAAACTCATTTTAAAATAAATGATGTGAAAGCTAGTTGGTAAGGGTGCAAACTTGATAGGAGAGCTTTATATGATTAACATTGACTATGAAGGCTTAAAAACTCCAAGGGAGTTGCAAGCTTTATCGGACAACTAATCAATGTATTTTTATAACTAAAAGAGTTACCACTTATGACCATCCTATACCACTCAAAGTTGGTTCCCATTTAGTGAACTTAAAACCTTACATTTTTTTTTACAATTAGAAGGTTGATGTGGAAAAACAAGATACTGACATGTTATCTTCATCTATCATCTAAACCATTAAAAAACTTTTTGCATTTCCATGTTTGTTAGTTAAAAAGAAATATGATTCTCAGCAACTGTATATTGACTATAGGCAATTTAATGCCACGATTATAAAAAACAAGTTTCCTATTCTAATAGTTAAAGACTTATTGGATGAATTTAAAAGATCTATAATATTTAGGACTTGCTATTAGCAAATTAGAGATAAAAAGGAAAACATCACGAAGACAACATTCAGAACTCATTTAAGGTACTATGAATTTAAGGTAATGCCCTTTGATTCCACAAATACACCTTCAACCTTTTAGGCGTTAGTGAATGATGTTTTTCCCACATACCTTAAGAAGCTTGTATTAGTCTTTTTTGATGACATACTTATATATAGCTTCGACCTATCACAACACATTTAACATTTGTAAACTAATTTAGAAACTCTTATACTAAACAAATTATTTGCAATTAAAAGCAAGTATTTCTTTTGATAAAAACATATTGAATGCTTAGGGGCATCTTATCTCTACTGGTGAAGTAGCAATAGAACCTGCTAAGGTGAAAGTTATGATAAACTAGCCTAAACCCAAAACATTGAAGCTTTTAAGGGGTTTCTTAGGTTGACTGTCTATTATAAAAAGTTCATTAAGGATTATAGAGCCATCAGCATACTTTTTTCAAACATGCTTAAAAAATAAAGATTTTATTGAATTCCTTTGTTGTGACTGGTTTTAAGTAACTAAAAGTAGACATGTGTTACCCAATTTTAGCATTACTTGATTTCACCAAGCCATTTGTTTTAAAGACTGATGCCAGCAATTGTGGAATAGGAGTTATGCTTACACAAAGTGGAAGGCTATTAGTGTAACTTAGGAAGGCTTTAAGTTCTAAACATATACTCTTACAATTTATGAGAAAGAGTATTTAACTATTTTGATAATAGTGACAAAATGGAGACATTATTTGGAAAAAAGATTTTTATCATTAAAATCATAAAGTATTAAGCATCTGTGGAACAAAAATTTACCACAGGATCTAAAAAGAGGGACTAACAAAATTGTTAGGTTTAGACTATGTTATTTATTATAGGAAAGGGAACTTGAATAAAGTTGCAAATGCATTATCTAGCCACTTTAAGGGTAAAGGCTATTCTCATAGCCTACAAACTTTCCATCATCCCATCTTAGGTTAATAAATTTGAAAATAGCTATAATGGTAATAAATTCGCTCATAATAGAATTGAGGCTTTAAGTGTTGATTTTTTTTTTTGTAGTTCCATCATTTTCTTTCAATAATCCTTGGCTGAGGTTTAAGGGCAAGATATATATAGGCACTAATTATCTATTAAGAACCATTATTATAAAGTTACTTTTTAATTTACTATAGGGTAGCTATTCTGGTGTTCAAGCAACTTATTACAGAATGAGAATTCACTTTTATTGGCATAAGATGCTGAGATAGGTTCAAGGTTATATTCAATATTTTGATGTATGCCAAAAGGAACAAAGTTGAACATTTAGCATATTTAGGGTTACCGCAACCTATTCTTACACCGTAACAAGCTTAAGATTTGATCACAATCGACTTCATAGATGGTTTACCTTACGCTAAAAATAAACTACATACTAGTTATCCTTGACAAGTTCATAAAGTATGCCTATTTTCCCTCTTTCTTACCTTTACACAGCCTTCGACATAATTAAAATTTATTTAAATCAAGTCCACAAGTTCCATGTTGCTTTAAAAGTTGCTATTTTAATCAGAGATGACATATTCACAGCGTTAGTTTGGCAAGAAACTATAAAGTTGTTGTAAGTATTACATTATTGGTCTATACCCTATGTTGACGTTCCACGTGCCCAGCCTTTATGAACTCCAGACGATCCGAAGGGCCAAAGCGCGCTTGAATTAAAAAATATTTTGATGTTTGATATAAAGGAGTAAAAAATCATCGAATGAATCATTCATCTGACTAGTCTTAATGGCCACCATGAAGTGGCCATAAACTTGAAGTCGCTACCGATCATTTTAAGTTAGGCATGACCAGATGCCTATTGAAAATAATACCAGAGATTCATTTTTTGGGTTTGGGAATTCGTTACGTGTGGGGAAGGATTAGCACCCCTACGATGCCCGAAAATCGATGCCATTTACTATATCTTACTTGAATCTAGTTTCCTCGGTTCCATTTTTATCATTATTTAAATATAATTCCCTCTAATACATAAAATTTTGTAAGGATACGAGTCTAGGTTTTAATGAAAATTTTATCACCTATGTGTCTCGGAAAGGTGAGAAACATAGGGATTTTTTATGAAAATGACCTCCGGATAGGTTTAAAAAATTAAATATTTCATGTCTGGCATTAGAGAGATACGGACACGAGATATCATTTTATGATTTTGAAAATGATTTTTAAAGCATGAATGCTTGAGGTCCCTACAAGAGGAAACGTATTAGTAAGATAGGAAAGAAAACAATAAATAAATCCACACAAAAATAAACACACAAAATATAAAAAAAGATGGATGATCTAAATATATCTCATAGTTGTCTTCGATTATTGATGAATAACAGAGACGACAACGTTGAGACTTAGTTAGATACGATGAAAATTTAAGGAGAAAAATGGTTTCGATTGCTCGAGAGGGAGAAAAGCTTAGATTTTAGAAGGAATATAAAAAGCGAGGTTGGAGTATCCCTTCGGGAGAGTGGGGTTAGAGTATCCTTGAAAATGAAAGTTTGATATTAAATTTGAGGTAAAAGCAGGGTTAGAGTATCCCCTCTAAGTTGTAGGATTGGAGCATCTCCAAAAATAGAAATTCGATGTCATTTTAAGGTAAAAACAAGGTTGGAGTATCCTCTCAAAGTAATGGGATTGGAGTATCCCCGAAAATAAAAATTTTTTACGTTCAAGAGGAATGGGTCATTTTTCTGGATAAGGGGATCTTTGAAAATCGTGAGCCAAAGGTTTGGCTAAAATGTTCCTCTTTTATTAGCATTTGTCTGAGTCTAAAGGGTTTAGGTCATTGGAATGAGCCGAGTAGATCATGAGGCATTCTAACGCCTCAATAAAAGCGTTTCAAAAATTTAGTTAGAAACAGAGGACAGCATTGCATCATTTCTCTTTCTAAATTTATTTCGAGTTATCCAGAGGTCCTGGGGGTAAATGAGGTATCGTTGGAAAGGTAACTCAATGAAGATTAATGTAAAAATATTCCAAAAATCCTAGAAAATCACTTTCTATGTGGAATTAATTTTTGAATTTCAACTTGACTCGACACTAGTAGCATGCATAGGGTAAAGGTATGATGGACTTTGAAAAATCATTCTGCATTCATCCGGAATTATGAAAATGCTAATGATACCTTTTTAAAAAGAAAATTTCATGAACCCAATGGGAAAAATATTCAAGGGATTCAAAAATGTTGTTTGCTAGGCCGAAACATCCCAAACAGTAAATTGCTCACTAGATCTAGGGGTTTTGGATAGCAAATATTTGAAAAATCATAACTATTTCATCCGAGATGATCTAAAGGTAAGTGAGACATCATTGGAAAGGTAATTCAAAACCCTCTAAGGAAAAAATACCAACACATTCCAGATAAATCATTTTTTATTTTTAATAATTTTTCAAGTCCAAGCCACTATGCTACCAAAACAAAATAGGGGAGGTGTTCTGTATTTTGGTTTTTCTTTGGGTTGAGCTCGAGCCATCGACATTTGAACATCTGTAACCAAGATGAGTGGTTGACATGGGTGTCATGAGTTCATTTCATAATCTTGTAGTAGTTTAGGACGATAGAACAACTCATTGACCATGCCGTAATGATGGTGGTTGGCTAAGGACCTAGGGTTCACATTTTTCAACTAAAAGACTTCATTTCATTTTTGAAAAACTAATACACTTATACTCATTCTTCCATGAATCCAGAACTAAATACTTGCTTTGCCCCTAAGGTTAGAAAACCAACTTCATAAAAATCTTAAGCCCATGTTATTCTCTATGTATGGGAGATAGCACGTGCTTAACTTAGGGATATTTCTGAAATCGAGTTTTCTAGCGCTCAAGCATGCATCTCAACCAAGCAAAGTATCATGAAATGATGCAGAATATGGAGGATATATATGCACGAGCAAAGATGAGATTTTTCATAGAAAAAATGACAAACAAATGAATGAAGATGATAGACAGATGCATGAACGTACTTAGGATTAGCATGTTTAAAAAGAGTTTGCTAAAAAAGGCATTTTTATTTCATGAAGCCTATCAAGCTTCTAGAAAATGCATGAGCATACTTATGTCATGTTATGATGCATATTTTAAATATGATGAAGTTGTGAATATGGAAGAAACTTGAAAGAAGTGCATAGACAAAGGCTGTTATGGTGATGAAAATGCAAAGGAGCATGCTTAGTTAACCAACAAAATGAAGGCACCAAGAAAAACATCAAGATCCTAACCTACCACAACCAAAGCCACAAAAAATGCATGGGAGTCCTAAGGTGGCCATAAAAGCATAAAAAGGGTTTACTTAGATGAAATGTATGCTCAAAACAAAAGATACATGGGATAAAGTAAAAGATATACCAGCCAAGGCTTGAAGTTTCTTCCTTCTTTAAAGCAGCAACATTAAGCTTAGTTTCTTCGCTCTTTTTGCTATTGTTTAGCATGAAAAGGGTGAAAGGAAAAAGCTTTCTGGTAGTGTGGTTGCTGATGGGGTGTTTTTAGGATGAAAATATGTGAAATGTTGAGTTTTTGAAGGTGTTATGGTGCTGGTTTTAGGGAGCTTCAGGAATGGAAGTTGGTTGAGGATAGAAGGTAATGGAATAGTGTTTGTAGTGAACTTTTGGAGTTGAAGTTGCTAGAAGATTTATGGGGATGGGTTAAGAGTTTTTTGGGATTGTTGGAGAGTTTTTTTTTATAGCTGGAAGAGTATTTTTTTAAGGTAGCTGGTTCTTCTTTTTTGGGTCAACCCCTTCTTTTAAAAGATAATGCAAAGGGCATTTTTTATAGTTTCTTCTGCACTAGGGCATATCTCTAGCTGCCATGTTCAGTTGACTCCCTTCTTATTGGTTCTGCCATACTGAGCAAGGAGGCAGAAAAGCTGTGAAAGCCTGCAAGTTGGAGATATGTCTGCCATCTTCTTACACCTATATATTTTATGAAAATGACCTTTGTCATTAATTGTTTGGACTCCAAAAATGTGTTAAAATCCGTTAACGAACCCATAGTTGAGGTTTGCAATGTTATATGATAGTTCCTTGGTGCAAAAACATGTTTAAAACGAGTTTTTGGAGGCTTAAAAAATGGCTCGAACTAGGCAAAAATGCCTTGTTGTATTGATACAAAACATATTGTATAAATACACAAGGTACATTTTACTCTTAAGTATTGATACAATGAGTTGTGTATCTAATCTTAATTCTCCTTTATAGACCTGTAGACCTTACATACGTAATTCCTCGATTCATTAACGTGCAAGAGAAAGCAATCCATAAAAGTATTGATACCAAGAGCAAAATATGCTTTCGATCTCGAAACTTAGAGGCCAGTATCGATACTCCATGGATTTATATTGATACTCATGCTCGTGTATTGATACATTTTGCCAAAAATCAAAACTTTAGCTACTGCCAAGGTCTGTATCGATACAAACATGCCAAGTATCAATGCTATACCTTGGGTATCGATACTAAACCCTCTTGTATCGATCTTACACATGGAAATTCAAAATTTTGGTAACTTGAAAGCCTTGTGACAGTGTTTAAGCACTCATATGACCCACACATACCTTAGGTTCCTCGAGCTGCCTTATCTTGGTCACAAAGAGAGAAAATTAGTTCGCGTAATCACCTAAATGACTCTAATGACACTCTTTGATGCCTCTTTTTTTTTATTTTTTTTAAAGTGGTCCATAGGAATTTTAGACCTTCTTCAAAAAAACTTTTTTGCCTGACAATAATCGTCCCCTAGCTTTTCTTCTATTTTTTTATTTTGTCATCTTTTACCTAACTCCTAGGATACCAAAAACTGGTCTAGACAAAATAAAGTGTCTACATCCTAGGCCAATCGGCTTGTATAAGGAATATATAAGTTAATAATGCAAACCAACCATTTTAGTTAGTGATTCAAGGTTTTCCTTCATGTAGTGCCATGATTAACACTTATACAAACACTAATTAGACAAAGCCTATGAAACACAATGACCTTACAAAGTTAGTAGTGATTTATGACAATGAGATCATTCTCAGCAAAGTCATGTTTCTAAAAACATTCCTAGTCATCGTACTATCAAAACATGGCATTGACAATGCACAGAGACTAGCATATGCTAGGCCTTCATGCATTTAATGCATGCAACTCTTTAATCTCATAGAAGTTAAAATATAGATATAATTGAGGATAGTATATAGGTGCTTGTTTTATGGAAAATGAACATGGCTCGTATAAGAACTCCATTCGATATAAATCACTAAAGTGTCCATGAAATACGTTCTCATGTGCTAGTTGTGTATATTAGTCATCGGCCTTATGATACCAAATCATCTCATAAAAAGAGTGTTATACTTTGATCCATTATGAATGGGTCCACAATGGATGGATACCTTAACAAGGGTGGTAGTAGGTATGACATGAAACGTAAAATGGATGAATGAGTGATCCAGACAGGATTCACCATTCCGAGTGACATTGAAGACATATCTTATATGTTCTTTGCTTTGGTTAAATTGAAAAATTTGTTAGGCAACACATAATGAATTTAAGAGAAATTGTTATATATAAATAGACATTATTCCATGCTCATGGGCTTTCTAAGATATTTGGTACAAGGATCGAAGTACCTTTAAAGGGTAGTTATTGAAAGGTTTCTTAAGAGTTAATATTGACTCTTCCCACATAGTGAGAGGCCATGATGCCTTCCTAGAGGCCAATCTTGGTCTATAAATATAAATGCACTTAATCAGGTAATTATATTTAGTGTTGTTATGATGGAAGCTAATGGGTCACACACAATAAAATGATATATTAGATTAAAATAAAGATTAGTTAAGTATAACTTAATTAAATAAAAGGTAGAATAAGGAGGACTTAATTGAATAAGTTCAATCAAAGAATAATTTAAGATATAAATTAGATTTATGAAATCTAATTAAAAATGTCTTAATATGGAAACAAAAATAAGAATATCCTATCAACATATGTTTATTTATAGACATGTTTTTTAGGGATATTATTAAATGAAAATAAATAATTGTATTTAAAAAATTAAATAAATTATTTAATGATTACTTAATATTATTTACATGAGGTAAAAATTGTTTTACTTAGGTTAGAAAATTTAAGTATGAATTAAATTATCAAACATGTAAATTAAGGGGTTAGGCTAAAAGCCCTAATTATCAAGTCAAGAGAGTTTAGTCAGGAACTACTCCAAGTTGGGCTCGGTTCATGGAATAGCTATCTTCGGTGTGCTATTGGGCTAAAATGTTAGTAACTACTACTAAAACCTAATCTTGGACAAGCAAATTAAAATAGTCTTAATTGGGCTCTAAGAAACACTCCAAAGTGGCACCATTTATAAGGCTATTTTCTAATGGGTATGGTTCATTCACTAAACAGCTAGTCTAAATGAAGATGTTTATATGAAACATCTTTAAGACTTTTTGGGAAAAGGTTGGCTATTAAAAAACCCTAGGTAAGAACCTTAAACCTCCCAAAAAGCATGTAATGCAATACCTCAACTTCCCTTAGTCTAATTATGCTGGTTTGTATTCCTGAGTGGTCTCAAATGTTTTTTATCATAACAAAGTAGAAATCAGTTTTTTATCCTAAAGGAATTAACCAAGATCAAAAGCTGAGATTTTTAGACTAGTTTATTAGTATCTGAGCAAAATAGTTACTTCCTTGTGGAGTTGTTTTCTTCTTCCTTTTAGCGTACTAAGTGTAAGAATTATTCTCAGATCACTTCAGATCTGAAGCTGTTAGCTATATATATGTTGGTTAAGGCTTGAAAAGCCTTCTAGCTAGCATTGAAGAACCACCAAACCTTAAAAAGGTTTCAAGAGGCATCTATATGGATCATCATTAGAGGTAGAACACTTAAACTACTTATGGTCTTAAAAAAAAATCATAATAATCAAGCCATGGTGCATTCATGTAAGGATCAACACACTTAAAGTTATAAGTAGTTATGATTTCTATCAGATCTATGCTTTAAATTGCAATCAGATCACATGTGCATCTCTTCCTAAGATTTTGAGGAAATTTGGGTACTTTTTTATTTACTTTCCACTACGTTTATTTAATTTTAATAAAATTTGTATACCTATATCGATGTGCATGAGCCTGGAATTTCCTTTCATACATATCATTATGAGATAAATAGAGAATCTAAAAGATTCAACCAATGTGTTAAGTTATGCTTAAGATGCATGTGTTTTTTAAAGCCTAAATCTTAGGCTCAATGGCTATTACTAGCATAATGTTGGTATAATACCAATTACCATGCAATATTGGGACTCAAACCTTTTCAGGTCATGTATGATTATTCCCTTATTGGGTTTTCAAAGGATGTTGTTACCAAAGAAAAAGTTGCTACTATACATGATATGTTAAAATATAGAGAAGAACTTAACAAACTCCTACTCGACAAGTAGTTGAAGGCTCAGCAAAGGATGAAATATTCTCCATATTGCAATAGAACTAATAGATAATTTAGACAGGGGATGATGTCTATTCAAAGTTGTGGCCTTACAAGCAATGTTCACTAGCCTTAAGAAAGAGTTTTAAGCCCTCTTCCAGGTACTATGAACATTATATTGTGTTATCACATATTGGTGTTGTCGCTTCAACACTGAAATTACCTGAGATGTCCACACAACACCTTATGTTTCATGAGAGTTTACTAAAGAATAATGTTGGTGATAAAACTATGGCTAGTGTAGTAGTGTAGCTCTTTTAGAGACTAATGATAATGGTCATCCATTAATCTGCCATACAACTATGATTAACAAATACATAGTCAAATAAAACAATTAAACAATGAGATAGTTACTAGTTGTGTGGTCTAATCTTAGGCCTAAAAATGCCACTTTGTATTGCACTATCCTTAAATCTCAATTTCCATATTTTGATCCTTAGGGACAAGGATCAATTAAAACAATGTAAAGTGCTTATACTACACTGATAGAGTGCATAAGGACTAAACTGTTGAAGAAGCTAACTGTGAGTATAGGAGATTGGATGCCTTAAGGAAGCTGAGTGTGAGCATAAAAGTGTTGGATTGCTTGAGGAAACTAACTGTTGGGACAAGTGATCTAAAAGCCGTTGATTCGAAGAATAGCCAAGATAGTGCAAATGAAGCTTACAACCAGAATACTGCAATACCATTACAACAATTATCTGACGTGCCCGCTACCTCTAGCTAATTCTGTTAGTTGCACAGGGAATTGAGGTACAACTATTACAATGTTATTGCTTTGTTATTATCATAAGATTCCTTAGTTAGCATTATAGTTATTGTATTTATTTTTGCAATGTTTTAATTGGCAACCATCAATGAAAAATCATTTCCCATTCAACTATTTTCTCTTTTTCTCTCTTCTCTCTCTTTTTTTCCTCTAATTTTTCTCGAATTAAGTCACAATTTATAATACAAGTATCCTCTCAACTGTTGGACATGGAAGCAATGACCCAAGGATAAAAGCATAAAAAAAAAGAATAAATGAAAAAAAAATAGGAAATGAAAGTTTGAGGCTTGCCACTTAGAAGATAATTGCATGAGAGAGAAGAAAGCGAATGCTAAAAGAAAAAAATAATTAATTAATATTAAAGTAAAATTTTAGGATATTATTGAAGTAGAATTAAGATTTTTTAATTATGGAAAGAAAAAATCTATATTATCTTTATTATACTTTTAAAATCCAATGAAAATGCCATGTCAACAAAGTTAAATATCATACCATCCAATTAACATCAATGTATTCCAAGGAGAAAATTTGACCAAGTTATCAATGAGAGTTCAATTTATACTAGATGACTAAATCTAGAATTTGGGATGAATATAGGTAAAGGTATTCATGGCCTGAGTTAGTCTAAACTTAAATATGATAATAACATTATTTATGTTAATTCAAGTCTGGCCTGCTTTGAAATATGAGTCTCAAATTTTCTTCAAACCCACCCATATTTGTAAATAAGTAATTCAAGCATGTTTAAGCCCGTTTATATTATTTTATTCTAATTTATTTTTAAAAATATTTTTAAATTTAATCTTTAGAAATTTAATATATTTTTATTAAGTTTCAAAATTTAAATAACTGAACATATTTTTTAATGTTTACAATATAATATTATATATTTTTTTTATATGATAAAAATTAACTAATATATAAAATATAAAATTAATATTTATTATTTAATTATAAAATCAATATAGACTCGAGCTTTGAAAGTAGGAGCCAAGGCTAACCCATTTTTTAAATAGGCCTAACTTTTTGCCCAAGCCAAGTTTTCAAGCTTAACATTGTTTCTCAAACCCTTCTAAATATCAAGTTAACCTTCGGGCATGGGCAAATAACCAACTTATGAACGCCTCTAAATATAACGACTAATTACAAAATTTGTCTAGGGAATTCCTACTTGAGAGAAAAAATTTAAAGAAACTCAAATACTAAAAAAAGGCTCTAAACTATTTTACTTATTTTAATTAAACTTTTAAGCTTTTATTATATCCAAATAAACTTTTTTTATTTGATTTATATCCAAATAAATCCTTATTTTAAATGAATTATAAATTTATGTTAAGTGTTTTTTAAATATAAATTAAAAGTTAAATACTTATTTAAATATAAATTAAATATTAAAAAATTATTTTACATTCAAATTAAAAGATAAAGAATTTATTTAAATATAATAAAAATATAAAAACTTACCTTGATAAAATGATAAACTTTCGGGGTTTTTATTATTTTAGCAGAAAAAAACGTTAGGAACTCCAACTAAACGAGCATTCCAATTTTCCCCCGTCTCTAGGTCACACACCCTCTCCATTTTTCTTTTAGTGCTAGAAACCCAAAACTTCAAAACTTTGATTTTGGTTGCAGCAGCAGCAATAATAGTAAAGAAAGAATAATGAAAAGGCTTAAGAAGAGAGGACCCCTCTCTGCTTCCTCTCTGCCTCTCTATCTCTGTCGCTTTCTCTTTTTCTCAATCTGAATCAACCTTTTGCTTTCCTCTCTCTATCTCTGCCTAGCCGCCATCACCCAACTCTCTTCCTTTGCTAGTTCTTCCTTCTTTCTCTGCTCTTTCTCTGCTGCTATTAAGCTTACATCAGCACTTATATATATATATATATATATGCATATATTTTTTATAGCAAACCTAAGCGACAAAAAACCAACAAAACCCCCTACTCCAAAAAACTATTCCTGTCCTTTTTTTTTTTTTTTGCCTGCTTTTTTGACTCTTAAAAGTTGCACCCTTAGCTTCTGTCACAACCCTTCTTCTATTTAATGCCTTCTCTCCTTTTCAACACTTTGCTTCTTGTTCTCCATTTCTCTTCTTTCAGATAAGTTCATCCAGGCCATCTCTGTTCTATTATCTGAACTTGAATGAAAAATAGGAACTACTGCTAGTTATGATTTTTCCTGTTTGATTATATCACTCCTTGGAATTTTCATGCCATTTTAGATATCTCTTTCGTTGGAAACTATTTCTTTGGGGACACTCATGGCAGAAAAGGATACAGATTTCTCTTCCCACAAACTCCCCTCTGCTTGCGAGGTAAGCCCTTAGAAAGGGTTATATTTTCTTATCTTTCATTTATTGGTTTCTCTCATGACACTGACACTTGATAAACTTATATATTGCAGGTTCTGGAAGAGCTGAAAGAGCTATGGGGCATGGCTGTACCTATAACAGCCATGAACTGGCTAGTCTTTGTTAGAGCAGTGGTTTCGGTTCTGTTCTTAGGCAGACTTGGCAGCCTTGAGCTAGCCGGAGGAGCTCTCTCTATAGGGTTCACCAACATCACTGGCTACTCTGTGCTTGTTGGTCTTGCCTCAGGGCTTGAACCAGTGTGTAGCCAAGCCTATGGGAGCAAGAACTGGGAGTTACTCTCACTCTCTCTCCAACGCATGATCGTCATATTATTTCTTGCAACCATACCAATCAGCCTGTTATGGGTGAATCTTGACAGCATTATGGTGTTCATGGGACAAGACAAAGATATCACAGCTATGGCAGCAACTTACTGTATGTATTCTTTGCCGGATCTTTTAACAAACACTTTGTTACAGCCGTTGAGGGTTTTCTTAAGGTCACAGCGGGTGACAAAGCCTATGATGTGGTGTTCTTTGGTAGCTGTGATATTCCACTTGCCGCTTAACTATGTGTTGGTGATGGTGATGGGGCTGGGAGTACCAGGTGTAGCAATGGCATCTGTGGTTACAAACATGAACATGGTGGTGCTGATGGTGGGGTATGTCTGGGTTAGCGGACGGTGTGAGATGAGATGGACGGCTGGGATTGAAGGCGTCTGTGGTGGGGTGGTCCCACTGTTGAGATTGGCAGTGCCGAGTTGTCTTGGGATTTGCTTGGAATGGTGGTGGTATGAGATAGTGACTTTGATGGCTGGTTATCTGTCGAATCCCACACTCGCTGTGGCTGCCACTGGGATCCTCATTCAGACCACCAGCATGATGTACACTGTCCCCATGGCTCTTGCTGGCTGTGTCTCTGCCCGAGTAAGTTCCACTCCCACTATGCCATTACTCTTGCATTATTCATCTTTCACGTCCCCGCCTTCCCCTCCCCCCCCCCCCAAAAAAAAATCCACTAATGATACCAATTGAATGGTTTTTTTTTCCCTACGCTTGAATCCGAGATCTCCAATCTTTCAACGTGGAAAAGAGATATGATCGGGTTACGCCATCATTAGAAAAGTATAAAATGGTTATAAACAGAATGGGGAAAAATTTGATCAGTCGATGATGGCATCACACCTTTTAAAGGACTTATTGTGTTGGTCATACTCATACTTGTAATGTGATTGGTCAGAATTAGTAAAAGACAAGCAAAAAGTTGTTTATTACTACCTTGAAGCCCGCATTCAATTGTTGTGTGACGAAACAGCATAACCAAAAAAAATGAATCAAATGGCCTTTTTATTTATATCCCTTACGCATCTTTCGTGGAAAAAAAATGCAGGTAGGGAATGAGCTTGGAGCTGGTAAGCCATACAAAGCCAAGCTAGCAGCCATGGTGGCATTGGGATGTGCCTTTGTGATTGGCATAATCAACGTGGCTTGGACGGTGATTCTTAGGGAAAAATGGGCTGGTTTGTTCACCAAGGATGACCTGGTCAAACCACTGGTTGCAACAGTCTTGCCAATCATAGGACTGTGTGAGCTAGGTAACTGCCCGCAAACAACTGGCTGTGGCATCCTACGAGGCACGGCAAGGCCCGCTGTCGGGGCCCGCATAAACCTGGGCTCCTTTTACTTTGTGGGCACCCCAGTGGCAGTGGGCCTAGCCTTTCTACTAAAGGTGGGGTTCCCTGGGCTCTGGTTTGGACTACTATCTGCCCAAGTGGCTTGCGTCGTGTCTGTCCTATATGCTGTGCACCATACAGATTGGGAAGCTGAGGCATTGAAAGCTAAGAAGCTAACCGGCATCGAAATGAGCACATGCATGGATGGATATGAAAAAGATGAAGAGAGTAAAGGGTTTTTGGCAAACGGAAATGATAAAATAGATGACGTTTTATAAAGAGAATGGACGAAGGGTGTGGGAGGGATTTGGTTTACTTTGGTTATGGGATAAGTGCATGAGATCGATGTTGCTTAGCTTTAATAGGATACTGGCTTGTTTTATTGTCTACTTGCTTTTTGGGAAGGTAACTAACTTATGTTTGCTTCTTTTTTTTTTTTTTTTTGGGTGTGTTTGCTTTTATTTGGGAACCTATTCTTGGGGTTGTAATGGGGTTTGTTTTGTTTGCAGAAAGAATATCACTCCCCATACAAAATGTTAAATATTTTCTGAAGGATGGCCTACATTTTGCTGCTACTTTTAGAGTTGCTTTGTTATTTTTATTTTGTTTTTGGAGAGCCGGGGGGGGGGGGGGAGCACCAAAATAGTAGTAGTTGGAGTTGATGTGGCAATAGCTGCTGCCAAGCTTTGTCGATTAAGGTACGATGTGTCGATGTACGAAAGCAACATCTTTGTTGTGCCGCACCTTTGAAGTACCTTTGCCTTATCCTCGACAAATTTTGCTTTGCATTTTGAATGAAACTGTTACCCAATCCATTGACAACATTAAATTTTCTCTACTAATTAATGTAAATTGGGGAATATGAGATCAATTGATGAAAAAAAAAATGACCCCATCACGGTCCAATATGAAATTGAAAAGCCATTCGATTCACTGTATTGTGTAAAATCAGAAATTTATTAAACAAATTAAAAAATTTATTCAATTAATAAATTTGTTAGTTTTAATAATGAGACTTTTTAATTTTATATTAAAAATAATATTATTAAAATTATATGTATATTTTTATTAATTATTTATTATATGATACTTATTTATCATTAAAATTTTTCTCAACTATTTAAAATTAATTTAATTGAACTATTTAATTCAACTAATTAAATCAATTAAATTAGTATCCGAAAATCAAATCAATTTGACACCGGTCCAATTGTTTTACCTTGGATGAAATCATTCACTTTAATTATCATAAACAAATTTTTAATAAATATAATCTTTGGCTACTCAAATAGCTTTGCAGTGCAAACTTTTACTACGCACTCCACTATTATTCATGGGAATTAGAAAATAGGACAAA
>JBBYHK010000023.1:8983723-9022588 GCA_038382065.1 Adansonia grandidieri | reverse complement strand
TGATATGTATCGATACATTTCTTTACAAAATGCATGTTTTGGTCTTGGCATGGCCTAGTATCGATACATGAGGTCCTATATCGATACAGAGGCTTATGTATTGATACATCTACATGTTGTATCGTTACAAATGGGGACATTTCAAATTTTGGCATATTGGAGCATTTTATCGATACATGAGAACCATGTATCGATACATTCAAGTAAAATTGTGAATTTTCTTATATCTTTTGTCCCCGGATACCTTGGACTGCGTCATTTGATGCCACATCTTTGCATTTACCTTTGATATGATCCCTAGGCCTTCTTGACTTCCTCAAAATACTTTTTTGCCAGGCGACATCATCGCCCCCTCTTATGTCCATGGTCTAGATTGCTAAAAATTAGCCAAAACAAAAAAGGTGTCTACACACACGTAGCGAGGCTAACACCTTGGGCAAGCATAGGAGTTTACACCTAATGGGTTTTTCACTAGCCTAAACAGAGGCTAACACCTCAAAAGGCAAAGCTACTTCACTCCCTCCTAAAACATAAAGTAGCATATGCCCCCTCCATAAGCTCTACAAGTGGTTCAGCCAAGCATGATAGGCCTTGAAACAAAACTTTTCTTTTTTACAATTTAGTCCCATAACACATACATTAGATTTGGTAACATAAAATAACCCACCAAACAAAATTTTTCCAACTCAATAATCACATATCCTAGCTTTATCAAGCACTAATCAATACTATTATGTAAGAAATCAAGAAAAATAAGTATATAGACATGTTATTCCAACATATTGACAAGAAAAAACCTAGTAAAATAGTATCATCATGAACATATATATATGAAAAAAATCAAATCATATCACAAAAATCAACATCAAATTAACAAACAACATGTTTCATGAAGAAAATTTAAGCTATTATTAATAAAAATCAAAGAAAATAGTTAAATCAAAGAAAATAGTTCACAACCATCAAGCTTAGCCTTTCACCATGAATTAAAATTTATGTGCTTCAACATGATTTTGGCTCACTAAAAGGAAGAAAAGTGAATGAAATGAACAAGAACTAAAGATTTTAGAAAAAAAATACCTTCGAAAGCTTAAAACTTGAAAAAAAAAAAACCATAGTGTTTTTAGTGTTTTTTTCTTTAATGCCAATAGTCATAAAATGAACTATACTCTCCCTATTAATAAGAGTGAGGTTCAACCAAAGGGATAAAAAAATTCCCTTAGCTGAAAATTAATTAAATTTTTTAATGATTTTTAATTAAATTTTTTTGATTTTTATATTTAAAGATAAGATAGCATTAAATTGATATGTACTATTAGCTATGACTCATTCTTTTGAATAATGATCAAGATAAGATGAAGTAATTGGATAGTTAAAATCAACTTAAATTGGTTAAGAGAAAATTGAAATGCAATTAAACTAGTTTCCATAAAACTAACTTGTAAAAATCCAAAACTAAAACTAAAAATTAAATTAAAATTAATAAAAATAAACAAAATCTTAGGAATGAAAAAAAAAAAAGATCATAGTAATAAAAAAATCTTGAATGGAAATCCTAAACTCGTAAAATTTTATGAAAAATCCTTACAAAAAAATTTGATATATGTAAAAAATTTAAAACTCACAAAATGAATTAGAGTTTCAAAAAACTGATTTAACATGAATTTAATAAAAATATTTGATGAATTTTTAAATTTTTAAACTTAAAAAAAATTCTACCAAAAAATTTTATTGAGTAAAAAACCCTGGATATTGAAAACGAAAAAAACTTCACATAATTCTAATTTTGAAAAGAATAAGTTGATTTTAATACATTACTCAAAATATTAATTTCTAAAAATAAAAAGATAAACACTTGAATCTTGGAACAAATTTCACAAAAAAAAAAAAATTCAAAAGTAGGAATTCGCGTTACAGTGAAAAAATTAAATAATTGGTAAATTTGACAACTTGATACCTCATGGTATTAAATGCGAATATGGATTTTTTTTAAATATTTTTTATTTTTTAGAGTGCATATCGGCGTAAATACTGCACGGGTATCAGTTGAGATATACAACGATCAATTTTTCAAATTTTATAGAAAAATCTCAAAAAATTCCTAAAAATAAAAAATTTAATCATGATATCATCTATAAAAATGTCTAAAATTTGACAAAAATACTCAAAAACCAATTTTTCTCATGTATATTCATCCTTTTTTATCCAAGATTGGTCCTTAAAATTGCACATTTTCTGTCACATACATACATGGCCATTTAAATATGACTAAATCAATCTTGAAAATACCCAATTTGCCCAGAGGAGATCAACCTTTACCAGGGTACCACTAGATTCTTGTTCTCAAATGCTTAAGACTATAAGAAAAAAAGCCCAAATGAAATTAGATGTCTACAACTACCAATAAGGAGTTCAGCATAAGTGCAATGCTCCTACAACACTTAAACTACCCACTGCTTTAAGTGCTGACACATGGTAAGATCTAGACTATTCGTCAGCCTATAAGGAGGCTTCTGCCAGCCTATTCTAACCAAAGCCATTAGCTTTCGACTAGGTCTCTAACCAGACTAACTTTCTTTCTCTATGCTTTTTACTTTTCTTACACTCATTCCCTTATTTTTGAAATACTTATAAAGACATTAACTTAAGCATCGAAGCTAAACTTCTGGCACCTACCTCACTTCGATTGGCTTTTGTAGGACATATTTTACACTAGCCAGTACATTTTCTAGCATCTATGTACTTATCATATTTGCACCAACATGCCCCTTCCATCAACACCGATGTGCATAACACATCAGCATTCATGTGCTAATCACATCTACACCTATGTGCTCACACTTTGGCACCTAACATGTACCTTTACTAAGGGAAATTTGTTCTCCACATTAGTTAATTTCTTCTTAGTGAACACTCATTTCTCCACCCATAACATTTATGTTGACTAAGATTTGAACTTGATATTCAAAAGTACCAATCCAATTTAGCCAAACTCCTACCTTGTCTAAACCATGAATATGTTTAAGCCTAACACAAAGTTTATAAAAGAAGTACTATCACACATGCATAAAGCAAAAGGCTATACTCTCCCACTATTCTCCACTTATGCAATTTTCTTCATGGTTTATATATATATATATATATATATGTTGGTGTATGCTTTTAAACCAATTAGGTTAGGATAGGATACATAGAAAAATGACATCATTCATGTTACTAAGCTTTGGTAACATAGGTTTTCCTTCATTTTAGTGGCGTGATTGACACTCATGTAAACACTAATTGGATAAAGCCTTGCAAACACAATGGCCTTGCAAAGTTAGCAAATTAATTACGATGATAGGATCTTTTTGCATCAAACCTATGTTTTTAAAAATGTTCGTAGTCATCGTATTGTCAAAAAGAGGCATTAACAATGCAAAAAAACTAATATATGCTAAGCCTTCATGCACGCGATGCGTGCAACCCTTTAATCTCATAGAAGTTGAAGTATATGAAACACTTGAGGATAGCATATAGTGCTTGTTTAATGGAAATAAATTCACTCAACATGACCTGAATGAGAACTCCATTTAGTATAAGTCACTTAAGTGTCTATGGAATATATCCTTAGACTTATGATACCAAATTTTCTCGTATAAAGAGTGTTATGCTTTGATTCGATCATGAATAGGTCCATAATAGATGGATGCTTATGGTAAGGTGGTTTTGGGTATAACATAAAGCATATGGTAGATAATAAGTTATACAAAGAGGATTTACCACTTTGAGTGACATTGAAAGCATATCTTAAGTGTTCTTAACTATGGTTGATTGGCTTAAAGTCTTTGGCTAGGGAAAAAAATGGATTATAAGGAATACTTCCTCATATATCCATGAACATTAACAATGAACTGTAAAACGAATATGGATAGAGGTTTGGGGTAGACATTGTACCATGCTTATCCTCAATCGAGGATATATGATGAAAGGATAATACTACACTAATAAGCTGATAACTGGAAGGTTTCTATAAGGTCAAACTAACTCTTCAATATTTGGGTGGTCATGATGGCTTGCTAGGTCCCACTCTTGATTTATGAACAGGATTAATAAGATTATCAATATTCATTGCCAACAGGTTGGAACCTAATGGGTCATACACAGTAAAGAATTTTGTTGGATTAAATTCGGGACTTACGTAAGTATGACTTAATTAAATAAAAGGTAATTTGAATAATGACTTAATTAAAAAAAGTTTAATTATTTGAGACAAAATTAGATTTGTGAAATCTAGATTTGTTATCTAACTAAGATATTATTAATAAGATTGTCTTATTAAAATAATGTCCAAATTAAGACATAAGTTATTAAGGTGGATAAACACTAGTTCTCATTGAAATAATATTTCACTTAGACTCAAGATTTTATTAAAAATCAAATTTCCTATCTCATGATTTATTAATTATCCCTTCTAATATTATTTTAATGGTAATTATTTGATAATTAATTTAAATAATATCAAAATTAAGTTGAAAATAGTTTTTAATTAAATTAAAGATTGTGTAGTGATAAAATCCATAGGGACATGTATGTACTAGCTAACTTATGTTTTCAAATTATTTAATATTTTTATAATTATTTAATAATTATATTTATTAAATAAATATTTTTTATTTATTTAGAATAAGTAATATTGAATAAATTGGATTAAGTTCAAGAAACACAAGTTTGGCCCAAAAATCTTAATTATTGTGCAATTTACAAGGAATATGGTCCAAGCTTGTTGGGCCAATTTTTTTGGCCCAATTTTGGTGGGTTTCAACCAAACTTGGGAAAGTTGTTTGACCATTCAATTAACCTAAAACAAGGAAAATAAGTTCAACTTGTTTTAGGAGTTTTAATTAGGTTAAAACTATCCCATTCTTAATCCGACTAGGAGTAGGATTGAGCTGGTATATATAGATATGATGGCCTAAAGGCTTTACGAGAGTTTTTGCCTAATTTTGCAATAAGAGGCTACTGAATATCTTGAGAGAATATATTTTATTAGATAAAAGATAGTTTTCGCAAACAATACTCCTATCAACATAAAACCTTAAAGATTGCACCACTTCCATAAGAGTTATTTTGTTTGGGACAATCTTCCCTTATTTGTTCTTTGTAGTTCATGGTTGATTCAAGATTTAAAGTTATCTTGGTTTAAGGGTTAGTAACCCTTATAGCTAGGACTAGAGTACCACCGAGCCCCAAAAAGGTTTCAACAGCTACCTATGTAGATAACCGTTAAGACAAGACATGTGTACTACTTGTGATCTTTAAGATTTTTTCAAGAAACCAATTCTTGGTGCTTTGTTATTTAGGTTTTGACATCTAAATTTAAGGTAACTTTTGATCATATGGATGATTAAACCTTAAATTAAATCTGTATTGTTTACTACACGTAAATCCCTTAGTAAAGATCCATAGGGAAGTTTGGCACTTTCTATGTTTACTAACTCCACTATGTTTATGTTTATGTTTTGATAATTTTTGAAATCCAATACATGCATGAAGTTAGACTTCACTGGAAAAGAGTTCTCTTCAAGTGGTATTAGAGCCTATAGGTTTATGGATTTCATGTAGTAAGTATAGGATAATTCATTGTAACTGACATTTGGGTGTCACATGTATAGATCTATGAAGTTTTGGGCCATAAAATTTTTAAATTATTTTTTTATAAAGTTTCTTAATTCTGGACATCATGCTTAGTGTATTAATTTAGATCAATTACATGTTAAATTGATTAAATGTGGGGACTTGTTCCTTGTAATTTATGATTTCACTAGGGATTTTTTTAATGGTTTCTTTGTTGTAAAAATTGATTTTTATGATTTGATTTTATAATATTAAACTTATAAATTTTGATTTTGATTTATCTAAATATGATTTAAAATAAAGAAACACAATCTTGAATTTTTTTGGTGATGTCGCATGGCATGGTGTCGTTGGCTAATCTTGGATGTGATCTTGCTTTTAATACACCTAGAAATCTTGATGGAAAAGTTCCATAGATTTGATGCACTTTAGGATAGCAATCTAATTAAAGAATATATGATTCTTGAATGGATCTTAGTTGCTTAAATTTAAGGCATGTTGATGCCACATTCATAGAAAGTGTTCCATGAAAGTTGCAATTTGTATGGCAACTTGTTGCCATTGAATTTGTTGCTTTGGTTTTAACTTTGGCAGCATCCTGAATGAATTTCCATCATCTAAAATTAGTATATAAACATCCTCCATTGGTGTGGAAATCTTGTTTCAATCCTAGGACTTACTATAAGGTGATTCCACTTCCTTAGTTTTCTTGAAACTTGCAAATAGGGGGCAAGATGTTGCCATCTTAAATGCAACCTTGAATCATTTCTTGGAAGCACTCAATCTGATTTTGTAGCACCTGAAATGATGCTAAACATTATCAAAAGGTGGTAATTAAATGCTGTTGGCATGGCCAAAAAGATTGCCTAAACCAAGGGCACTACTTATAAGAGTCCTACTTCCATTAAAACCAGTTTTCGAGTGAGAGTGAAATTCTTTAAAATTAGGAATAGAATTCCTTCAATTATGAAGGTTTAAGTTGGATTAGATAAATAGTTATCTAATAGAACTTGGTTCCTAAAAGTTAGGAATATTGAAAGAGTTTCAATTTAACTAGGATTCTTTAAATAAACATGTTTTGAAAAAATTAAGATTTGGAAACTTATTTTCTTAAACTGTTTAAGTAAATAGGTTACTTTAATTTTAATTCTTTAAATGTATTAATTTTGGAAACCTAATTTAAGCATGCAAATAAAAGTATTTGTCCTTATTAAGACAAATCACCTAAAAGTTAGGTAAATGTCCAATTTAAGATTAATTTCCTAAAAGTTAGGAATAAGATTAAATGCATTTAATCACTATGGCCGATTCTTATAGAAGTTTTTTCTTTAATGTTATAAATTTATTTATACATGCATTGCATATGTGTGATCACCATGTGATATTAACTATATATTTTTACGCTATAATTGCTAAAGCATGAAGGATGGTTATGGATTTAGACCTTAGTCTGACTAGGTTATGGATGGTTAATTTTATTTATTTTAGTATTTATTTTAAATGGGGTCTACAAACCCTCCCTTATCTCTTTATTATCAAAAGTTGTGAAATTATCTTCTTAATTTACTCCCTCAAACGTAACTCGAGGTTTCTTCCAACTTATGTAAATATATTACATAGTTAGAGATCTAGGATTAGGTTGGTATTAGAAAATTTATGTACTCCAAGATGCAAAGGAAATGGCACCAAGATAAAGTCCAAGGAGATTACCATGAAGACTTATATGATATGCAATTGGTATCTTAGGAAATTGACCACCTAGTTTCCTAATGGCTCAAGGAAACTAGCTTGGAAGAAAGTCCATAATCATCCTAGTAGATTCCATATGATAGATTTATTTTATGTTGATATATGTGTGATATGTATGCACTTGAAATAAATACCAATGCAATGTAATCATAGGCAAATAAATGAGACTTAAATAATCCATTAAAAGAAATCTGTTATAAAATATTGAGTCTATTCGTTAACATGATTAGATGTCTTCCATTAGATTATAATAAGATAACTGAGTTTCGGCTGCGAGGATTTGTTGGGCTAACCCCAAGGTCTTTTTTCTCGAAATACTTAAGTTATAATTAATAGGCCCTATTCAACTAAGGTCGTGTTGTCTAGATGCTTACAAACTTTACCTTACGGTATTAGAGGCAATGGTTAGTTGAAATACATATGATGTATTTTGGTAATCGGTTACCACCTAACTAATCTAGGAATTGCATAAAGATACAATTTGTAAGCTAAGTTCTTACTCAACTAGTTCTTACATGGCTTATTGGGCCAATCGATGGTTATGTAAAAATAAAAGAGGTCCTAGCTCATTAAGAGGATTCAAATATTGAACTTCCCGTATTATAGTTAAGGGCTATAATTAGACAAAAATAATAAGGAATAATTATTCTAGTTTTAAAACTCGACTAAGTGATTATCTTATGTAACTTATTGACATTAAATATGTTCTAAAATTCATACAAAATATAAAAAAAAGTATGACTTTTAATCTGTCACTAGATAGCATACTGGATGCTAACAAGTTGAATAGGTTTAATTTTGTTGACTGGCTCCATAATGTTAAAATCTTTTTAACACAAAAGCACATAACTTATGTACTTAATGAGCTTATACCTAATGTGCCTAGATCTGATGCTTTTCAAGAGGAGAAAGATGCCTATCAGGTTCATAGAGATGATCTCATGTAGGCCACATATGTGATGATGGCTCACCCAATCTCTAAAAGCAACATAAGGGCATGAAAGCTCTGGGCATCATCCTAAACCTTAAAGAACTATTTGATAAGGAAAGGCGTAATAAAGGGTTTGATGTCTTAAAGGAATTGTTCCAAATGAATATGTTTGAAAGTATAATTATTAGAACTCATGTGCTAAAAATGATTGGCTGGATCACTCTTTTAAAACAATTGGGTTGGTCGATGGATAATGAGTTAGCCATTGATCTTATTCTTTCCTCTTTGCCTCTTAGTGTTTCATAATTTATGTCAAACTTCAACATGAATCACTTAAAGACATCCTTTCTTCGATTACTAATCATGTTGTCTATGGCAAAAAAGTCTTTCACCAATGAAAAGGCTATCCATTTGGTTACTTCTACCTCCAAGAAAACCAAGAAGAAGAAAAAGAAAAAGAAGAAATTGAGAAAGGATGGATCAAAAAGTTTGAAGCCATCTGGTGGAGTGAAGCCTAAGGAAGTAACTAATAAGGGTACTTATCACCATTGCAAAAAACATAGTCATTGGAGGAGAAACTGCAAAAAGCACTTTGAATCAATCAAGGACAAAAAGCAAAAAAAAGTTTCTCCCTAAGGTATAAATTTGAAAATTCATTTACTTTTTGTTTGTATATGTACCTGATTGTGGGCACTACCTATGTTTGAGATATTATAGGGACCAATGATAAAGACAAGGAGAAAGATAAATCAAGATATACCATTGGAGAAAAAGGTAACCAAGATGATATAGATTAGGCTTGTGCCTCTATGCATAAAGTTATTAAAAACTTTCATTTCATGATTTATTATTTTAAACATTGGATGTTTATCTCGGCTTTATGGACCGATTTTATGAAATTTTATAGGATAAATGTTTGAAACATATAACTTTTGCTAGCATATGGATGCCATGCTTTTAATTTCCTTTATTTAATAAATCTTGGTAGAATTATTCTACATCATGGTCTATTAAATTATACCAATAGATTAAATTAAGCCTAATTAACTTAAATTAGAATCTTGTTAAGATTGAATGCAAAAGGTTTTATACATATTATGTTTAGTGGTAGTATTCATGAATTATTAAAAGTTAATATTCATGAAAACATAAGACTTAGTTTGAGGAATCATGGGATATTAAAAATTAATATACATGAACAAGTGACAAAATAAAATTATTCATACTTGGATGTAATTTTGGAAAGAGTTCCAAACAAAAGAGATTGCATAATCATATCCAAGATACATAAAACAAATCATTTCATCATGGGCTTGTGAAAATGATTAAATTTTAGATTATAGCTATCAAGCTAATTAAATTGATTCCAATCGTAGTAAGACAACAGAGCTATATGATTGGAAACACAGTCTCATTGTGATTCAAATAGTTTTATGGCTCAATAATAAAGATTATCATAAATGAATTAAGTCATTCTCCTATAAACACTAAGAACAATACAATTGTTTCAACTGTAAATGGGAGATGTTATTGTATGCCCTTGAACCAATCAGATTGGTCATAGGATACATAGTCAAATAACATCATACATGGTACTAAGCCTTGGTAACAAAGGTTTTGCTTCATGTTAGTGGCATGATTGACACTCATGCAAATACTAATTGGATGAAGCCCTTGAAACACAATGGCCTTGCAAAGTTAGTAAACCAGTTACGATGATGATATCTTTATGCATCAAAGCTGTGTTTTTAAAAATATTTCTAGTCATTGTATTGTCAAGATGTGGCATTTACAACACACAAAAACTAGTATATGCTAAATCTCCATGCATGGGATGCATGCAACCCCTTGCTCCATAGAAGTTAAAATATACGAGATACTTGAAGATAGCACATAAGTGCTTATTTGTTGGAAACAAATTCATTAAACATGGCCTGAATGAGAACTCCATTTGGTATAAGTCACTCAAGTGTCTATGGAATATGTTCTAATGTGTTGGTTGTGCATAATAGTTCTTAGACTTGTGATACTAGGTTATCTCATATGAGGAGTGTTGTGCTTTGATTTCATTATGAACGGGTCCACAATAGATGGATGCCTATGGTAGGGTGGTTTTGGATATAGCATAAATCATATGGTAGATAAATGAGTGATCCAGAAAGGATTTACCAATTCGAGTGACATTAGAGATATATCTCAAGTGTTCTTAACTATGGTTGACTGGATTAAAGTCTTAGGCCAGAGTATAAATGAACTATAAAGAATAGTTCCTCGTAGATCCATGAACATTAACCATGAATTGTACAAACAAATATGAATAAAGGTTTGGCAGACATTGCACTACGCTTATCCATAATGTGGGATATATGATGAAAGGACCATTATACACTGATAGGCTGGTTACTGAAAGATTTTAGTAAGGTCAAACTAACTCTTCAACATTTAGGAGTTCATGATGGATTTCTAGATTCTGCTTTTAATCTATGAACATGATTAACAAGATTATCAATGTTTATTGCCAACATGTTGGAAACCTTATGGGTCACACACAAAAGGTAGTTTTGTTGGATTAAATCTAGATTTAAGGTAGTTTTGTTGGATTAAATCTAGATTTAACTAAGTATGACTTAATTAAATAAAAGGTAATTTGAATAAAGAACTTAATTGAAAAAGCTTAATAATTTGATCTAGATTTTGTTTTCTAATTAAGACATTAATAATAAGATTGTCTTACTAAAATAATGTCTAAATTAAGTCATAAGTTATTAAGTTGGATAAACACCAGCTCTAGTTGGAATAGGGTTTCACATGGACTCGGGATTCAATTAAGCATCAAATTTCCTATCCCATGATTAATTAATTATCCCTTTTAATATTATTTTAATATTAATTATTTGATTATTAATGTTAAATAAAATTAAAATTAAATTAAAAATAGTTTTTAACTAAATTAAGGAATTTATAGTGATAAAATCCATAAGGATGTGTATATACTAGCTAATTTATGTTTCTAAATTATTTATTTAATTTTTTATAATTATTTGATAATTATATTTATTAAATAAATATTTTTTTATTTATTTAGAATAAATAAAATTGAATTAATTGGATTAAATTCACGGAAACACAAGTCTGGCCTAAAAACCTTGCTTATTATGACAAGGAATATGGTCCAAACTTGTTGGGTCGATTTCTTTGGCCCAATTTTGGTGGGTTTCGGCCAAGGCATGGGAGCGTTAGCTTACCATTTAATTAACCTAGAAAAAGAAAAATAAGTTCAACTTGTTTTTGGAGTTTTAACTAGGTCAAAACTATCCCATTCTAAATCCAATTAGGAGTAAGATTAAGCTAGTATATATAGAAATGATGGCCTAAAGGCTTCAAAAGAGTTTCTAATGTAATTGTGAGATAGGAGGCTACTGAATATCTTGAGAAAATATATTTTAGTAGATAAAAGATAGTTTTCTCAAACAAAAGATAGTTTTCTCAAACAATATTCCTACCAATACAAAATGCTAGAGATTGTGCTACTTCCTTAAGAGTTATTGTGCTTGGCGCAATCTTCCTTAATTGTCTCTTCTTGGTTCTTGATTGATTCAAGATTTAAGGTTACCTTTTGGTTGTAAAAATCCTTCTAGCTAGGACTGGAGAAGCATTAACCTTAATAAGGTTTCAACAGCTACCTGTATGGATAACCATTAGAGACAGGACACATGTGTCGCTTTTGATCTTCAAGATTCTTTCAAGAAACTAGTTTCTTGTTGCTTTGTTATTTAGATTTCGACATATAAACTTAAGGTAACTTGTGATCATATGGATGATTAAATCTTGAATTAAATATTTATTGTTTACTACATATAAGTCTCTTTTTAAAGATTTATAAGGAAGTCTGACTTTTTCTATGTTTACTAATTCCTTTGCGTTTATGTTTATGTCTTGATGGTTTTTGAAATCCAATACTTACATGTAGAGGTGGCAATTGGATGGGTTCGGATGGGTTTGGGTCGAGTCATTTCGGGTTTGGTGTTTTTTGGGTTCGGATCTATTTGGGTTCAGGTCTTTTCAGGTTCGAGTATATTTTACATTATTTTCATTTTATGTTAAATGTAATCATTTTTACATAATTTTGAATTCTAACCCCTAAGCTTGAATTTGGCTCGATTCAGCTTGAAAAAATCTTAGTTCGGTTACATGGGCCTAGTCACGGTTTAAAAAAAATTTGAATTCTAAGCTTAAAGCCAAATTTGGCCTAGCAGACTCATTTAAGTACGAATCACTGTTCATAATATTAAAAAAAATTTATATTAATATTTATATATTTTATAATTAAATTTAAATATAATATATTATTTTATTTAAAAAAAATACTATTTCGGGTTGAGCCCACTTAAAACTTAAAATTTAATACTCAAGCCTAATCGTGCTGGGCCTATTGGGTTGGGCAAGTTTTTCAGCCCACGAGCAAGTCTAGCTGCTAGTTTAACTTGTGATTTTTTTCATTTTTGATATGGTATTATCTATTATGGCTTCCATATTTTTTAATTTATTTTTTTACTTTGTTATACTATTATCAGACTCTAATTATCATTATTTGTAATAATAATAATAATAATAATAATAATAATAAGAAGAAGAAGAAGAAGAAGAAAAAAAGAAGAATAATAATCAAAGAAATATTTAAAATTTTACTACTAATATATATAAACTCTTAACATGTAATAAATCTAACTAATTAAATTAAAAAAAAATATGATAATGGATGATAAACTTTATTAACAATGTTTTCAAAGCTCATGATATGATTTACTTTTTGATAAATTATTATTTTATAATATACACACCTGCTCAAAGTTCAGGCTACCCACTTGACCCAATTGGGCTTGGGCCCGAATTCTCATATTTTTGTTTAAGACTAGCATAGCTCAGCTTGAAACAATGATTTTAAATTAAAATAATATATTTTTTAAAATTTAATTATAAAATATATAAATATTAATCAAAAATATTCTTTAATGTGATGACAATAACTCTAGCTTAAACAGGAGGGTCTAGATACATTAAATAAGGGCCTGGGCTTAGGATTTAAAAAAAAATTAGGTCGCAATTCGACTCGACCTTTGAGCAAGTTTAATCATAAATAAAATATAAATTAATTTTTTAATATTAATTAAATGATATATGGTATTAATATTTAATATTTAATTCATTTTTTATATGGCATTATCTATTATGGCTTTCATATTTTTTTAATTTATCTTATTATTTTGTTATACTATTATCAGACTCTAATTATTATTACTTACAATAATAATAATAATAATAATAATAATAATAATAATAGTAATAATAATCAAAAAAATATTTAAAATTTTACTACTAACATACATAAACTCTCAACTCTAATGAGTTTAACTAATTAAATTAAAAAAAATATAATAAATGGATGATATACTTTATTAATAATATTTTTAAAGCTCATGACATGATTTACTTTTTAATAAATTATTATTTTATTATATATCGACCTACTCGAGAGTTGAGCTATTTATCTAGCCCAATTGGGCCTAGGCCTTTGTTCTTATATTTTGGTTTTAGACTAGCTCAGCTCATTCAAAACAGTAATTTTAAATTAAAATAACATATATTTTATTTAAATTAAATTATAAAATATATAAATATTAATAAAAATATTTTTGAATGTGATTAATAGTAATTATGGCTTAAACAGGCAGGTTTGGGCATGTAAATAAAGGCCTAGGCTTGAGATTTTAAAAAAAAAATTGGGCCGCCTCCTGGCCCAAATCCACGAGCAGGTTTAATCATATATAAAATATAAATTAAGTTTTTAATATTTAATTAAATTGTATATGGCATCAATATTCAATATTTAATATGTTATTCATTTTTTATATAGTATTATCTATTATGACCTTCATTTTTTTAATTTATCTTATTACTTTGTTATACAATTATCAAATTCTAATTATCATTACTTGAAATAATGATAATAATAATAATAATAATAATAATAATAATAATAATAATAATAATAATAATAATAATAATATTCAAAGAAGTATTTAAAATTTTACTATTAACATACATAAACTTTCAATATTTAATGAGTTTAACTAATTAAATTAAAAAAAAATGACAAATGGTTTATGTACTTTATTGACAATGTCTTCAAAACTCATGATATGATTTACTTTTTGATAAATTATTATTTTATCATATATAAACTTGCTCAAGGGTTGGGATACTCACCCAGCTCAATTGATAGCTTAGTCCAGTTCACAATAGTGATTTTAAATTAAAATAACATATATTTATTTAAATTTAATTATAAAATATATAAATATTAATAAAAATATTTTTTAATGTGATAAACAATAATTCTGGCTTAAATAGCTAGGTCTGGACATGTTAAATAAAGGCTTGAGCTTGGGATTTTAAAAAAATTCTAGCAGCGGTCTAACCCAACCTATTAGCAAGTTTAATAATATATAAAATATAAATTAAGTTTTTAATATTTAATTAAATTATTAAAAGAATATTAAAATAAAATTGATAATTTACATTTTTTTACTACAAAAATTATTTAATTATAATTTCATCATATTTATTTTTAATATTAAATTTAGGTTCAAATTTGGGTCCTTTTGGATTCGAGTTCCTTCAAGTTTAGGTTTTTTTATGTTCTAGTCATTTGGGGTTTAAGCTATTTTGAGTTCGGACTATTTTGAGTTTGATTTTTCTCAAGTTCGAGCTATTGAATTTTTTATTAAATTGAGTTCGGTTCAGATTTTTTTGGATGGATTTTTTACTTTGGGTTCATTTTATCACCACTACTTGCATGAGGCGGACTTCATGGGGAAGGAGTTCCATAGATTTTAACTTAATACTTTTTGGAGAGCTAAACACATGTAAAAATCTATTTAATTTAATTATATAAAGAGAAGTAAATTTTTGTAACCCATAGAAAATAGAAGTTGTCAAATTCTAACTTGAAATCTTCGATTTAAAATAGAACATACCAAAGAGAACTAAGAAATGAAGATTTTATTCCACATGTGTAATTGTAATATATCCAACTTTATAGTTAGGAAAGTAATATATCAACTTTAAAATATAAAATATATGTAATTGTCTTAATAGCCTCCACAATTTGAAGCCGTGTTCCTTACAACCACGGCTCCTCTCCCCCCCCCCCCAAATAAAAGAAAAAATATATACATAAAGTCATCCCCTCACTAAATATGGAAAATTACGTCCTCAAAATATATGTACACACACATATATATATATATATGTGTGTGTGTGTATGTATGGAAGATTACGTGAATGAAAAGAAGAAACAAACAAAAAGAAGAGTAATAAATGTACCCAGTGCATAAAGTACAAGCACCCGGTGCATCAATTCCCTCGTTTCCTTGAATATCACATCTTTTTCAACGGTGAACAGATATAATTGGAGTTTATTAGGCTTAGAAAAAATTGAACTGAACTTTTTTTATTTAAGCATTTTATCAAGTATTTTTTTTTTAATTTGGTATTTAAATTATAGTTCTTCATATAATATAATTTAGTATTTCACTCTTAATGTCATGCGTGATAAAATATTACTGTGACTTGTGACATATTAGTAACATATGATGTAATATTATTAGTTAAAATAAGTCAAAATTTTTTTTAATGATGATAGCAATAAAGTATCAAATTGGTTAACGAACTATAATATAGATATCAAACTCGAAAAGATTAATAAACTTTTTTAAGTGAAGAAAAAAAGATATAGTTAGGGGCTATTTTTTATTAAAGCCAAGTTTATTATGTAGTTGCTGAAAGGATGGAAAAATACTAGCTTCAACTTCCTTTAACTATATATATTATTAAGCATCTTACATATGAGATGAAATATATTGATAATAAGTCAATGATTCTACTTAAATGTAAAAGATAAAAAAATTTAAGATTTAGTAAATGTGAGATAAAATCATTTTAGTAAATCTCATATTATATTAATGGGGGCATACAAAACTTATTATATAATGATAATAAATATGAGTACTATGCAACATCAACAGAATAAAATCTAAATTTTAATATCATATTAAATATTCAAGCAAAAATTAATTGATAATAATTGTAGAGATCTAATTTAAATATAAAATAATAAAAAAGTTAAAAATTTAATAAATGGGAAGTAGCTTTATTTTAATATATATATATATATATATATATCTTTTTATAGAAAAGTTAGGTAAAAAATCAATTTTTGCGTCAAATGCATTTTACATATTAGAAACTGAACCGGTGATCTAACTGGTTGAACCAATGGTTCCTAGTTCAATCATTGGTTCAATCATCTTCTAATATTAAATAATTAAAAAATAAAAATAATTTAAAATATCATAAAAATGAAAAAAAAATTTAAAAATAAAAAAAATCTAAAAAATAAAAATTTAAATAAATAAAAATTTAAAAAAATGATAAAATAAAAAATTTAATTTTATTATTTTTTTAAAAGTTTTAATAATTTTAAATAATTTATCTGTTAAATTAATATATCATTTATCTATTAAATTAATAATTTCAATCAATTCGATTGATAGACGTAATTCGGTTTTTTATTCTGTGATGCTTTTTGCTGTTACGGATATCACAAACTATTAGAGACAGAGAGAAGAGAGAGTTGAAACTTGAAAGTGAAAGTGGATTCTGTGGTCCAACGAGAGACAGATAAATCCCCGTTTTACATGCCTCCCTCGTCTGTATTATATGGTACCCTATGAACACGCACCCTCACGCGCCGATAACGCGCGAGCAAAAGAGAATCCATTTGTTTGATTTAAATTTTCCCAATAAAGCAAGACAGAAGAAAGTGGGGTGGGGATGGGGAAGCGTCGAACTGATTTAAGACTAGTGCGCATCACGTGCCACTTTCGTCGTGTGATCGACACGAGTCATTGCTTTTCCAAGGGGTGGGACCCGCCAACCTCACATCAGAAAGGAAAGGACCACCACTATCCATGTTTCCCGTGTCAGCCCAATCAGGAAAGCCAGCAACAGTGAAAAAGCTACCCAAAGTTTTATGGCCTTAGCTGAGCAGCATAGCCTAGCTTAGCTAGGTTTGACCAATAGTCTCCATGAAAAATGAATACTACAACGTCACACTCAATAAAGCACAGCTGTCAACTTAGCAAAAGGCCGGACGAAATGTCAACCGTGAGGTGTCCCTTCCCCTTGAAAGGCCTATGTGCTTTTTAGGAGAAAGATGCTTCCTCTCGAGAGATTTTCCTCGCGTTTTTCCTCTTCCGTCAATATATAATTATCTATTTGCAGGATAAAATAATATATATAGAATAATTATTTTATATATTAATATTAAAATAAAAATTACAAAATTGAAATTAGTGACGTGTTAAAAGTTTTATTTATTTATTATTTTTTTAAATATATGTCACTGTTTGTAAAATTTTTTTATTTTACAATCATTATGTGAAATAATTATATATATACATATATATTTTAGATTTTTAATCATTTAAGCAGTGAAAACTTTTTACCTTTAAATGATATTTTATATACTGATTATTTCATAAAAATTTTACTTTTAAAAAATAATTTATATATATTCTTTAATATCTCTTTAACGGAATATTAGTTTATCAAAATAGTATTTATCGATTGGTAGGAAATAAAGTATTTTTTTGGGGACATTGTTTTTCCCTTTTCAAGGAAAAAAAAAAAGCAATTTTCAGATAAACAATGTCCAAAAATGCTATTAATAAGTAGAACAATTCACTTAAGTTCTACTCAGATTTGGAATTGTACATATTTTTTATATCAATATTTAATTTGATTAAAACCAAATATTATTATATTAATAAAAATATTTTTAATTTAACTTTAAAAATATTTAATAATATTAATATAAAAATATTTTAATATTATAAGTCTTAGCATTTCTATTATAAATATTATTAAACATTCATACTTTTCCTTTTTTTTTTTAATTTTTAAAATTTTTCCTTTGATTTTCTTTTCCCAAAAAATTTCTTTTTTGGTTAAAATTTCTTTTGGCCACAAGAAATCAAAAACACTTTTTTCACCCTCCGAATCCTTCTACACAGATTAGGCCTACAAGGTTTTTTTTTTTTTTTTTAATTTTTAAAAGAAAATAAGGAAACCAAAATAAAATAAAAAATTAATTTTTCAAGAAATAAAGAAATAAAAACAAAATTAGACATAAAAATTAAGAAAAGTGTCAAGTTTATTAGACTGTAAAATTTTATTTATTTTCACTTATTTTCTGAAGATTTAGATTTCCCTATTTTTTTATTTTTTCCCCTTATTTTCATTTCAATCTAAATAAAATAAATCTAAACCGGAATGCTCTAAAAAATTTTTAATGTCCAAAGCTTTTCCAACTTTAATTTTTATAATAAAATTTATACTTAATATAAAAATAATAGAATTTTGATTAGAATATTTATGTCTTTTTTTTTTTTGTCATCAAACATTAAATCCAAAGATGAAATCTTGAAATTTATAAGATTTTTAGGTGAGAAAATTTTTAGGAGTCTAACCCAAATGGTGGAAAGTATCCTCAATTTTTTGATATTCAAAGTTTTTCTTTAATTTTAATTTTAATTTTAATTTTTAAAATAAAATTTACTAGTATTAAATATTTAAATAAAAATAATAAAATCCAGGATGTAATATCCCTTCTCTCTGTAAGTTATTGAATCCAACAATGGGTCTTCTTTATAAATGAATGATTCATTCTAAGGACTCTTGAGGTGAGATAATTTTTAAAATTACTCTCGAATGGTGAAAAAAATTTTAAAAATTCATCAATATTAAACTAATAACAAAATAATAAAAATAATAATAAAATAAATTTAGATAAAAATCATTAGTTAAAAACCCAAAATTAGGGAAACAAAACGCGAATTAGGTACCCTCCTTATGGACAAGGACTAGGACTTATCTTTTTTAGTACACTATAAAATTTAGAAGAATTAAGTGCAATTAATAATTGTCTCCAAAAGATAAATGATCGTCCCTAATAGTCATCCTTTAAAATTGTCTCTAAAAAATTTCGAAGAGGATATTTTGTTCCAAATACTATTAAATCAAAAATAGAGAGGATTTTTTTTATGGTCCTATTATCTCATTCTTAAAATTCCTTTATTTTATAGTGTAAGTGCCTTTGACAAGCTTAAGATTACATTAAATTAGATACACTCTTTAAGGTGAGTAATCACACTTAAATATATAAAAAAATGGACTAATAGCCACTCTCCATTAATTCACATCAAGCATGCTAAATTAGCATTTCACACATTATAACCATATTTGAAAAATGTTGGTAATTTTGGAACATACATCAAAACACATCGATACTAATTCATACTAATACTATAATAAATATAATACACTTATAAGTATGGTATTGACTACTTTGATGTAAATTTAAAAAATGATTAATTATTTGCGTAGTCTCCAGATTTTAAAGCCTATTTTTATTGGTTCTTGAACTTCAAAATATATCAATTAGATCCTTAACTTTAAAGTTTCGTATCAATGTAATCCTTTCATTAGTAAAATCATTAGAATTTTTTTTTTGAAAAGCACTAAATTTATTAAGGGAGCATGTTTAAAACACAAGTTTGACTATGAGGCATAAACAACTGCCTTAATTAGGGATGGCAATGGAGTGGAGCTGATAATATATTGCAAAATACATCTCTACCTTGTTATTAGGCTGCTCTGTCCGATATTCCATTTGTTTTGTTTTGAAAATTGAATCTTTAATACCACTACCGCCTTTACGGATGTCAAATACATCCATTATCATCCTATTCAATAATTCTTACTTATTTCTATTTTTTCAAATAATAAAGCATATATTGCTAAAGAAAATATATTAAATCATGTTTAAATATAATATATATATATATATAATTGCAATATCACTTTATTGTTTTTATAAACATTAAATATTTAAAAGTAAAATAGTATTTTCAAATAGGAGGGGCGGGGTAAGTAATTATCAAAACTGCTCCACCCCCACCTTTCAAAAAAAAAACCCCTCTGCTCCACTCTACCTCCACTTTCCAAAAAAAATCCCTCTTAATTTGGAATAGATCAATTCGAAATCCATCGAATAGTTCAAGTATTGCCATCCTTAGCCCCAATAGTTAGGGTTAGATTATAGTCAGATCAGTCTACCTATTCATACTTGATTTTGTTAGGCTATTGGCTTTTTCGTTATCTTCATTGAGTGTGTGAACGATATCCCAATTAGAATTAACATTAAATGACAAATGATAGCTGCTTGATTATGGATATGCTTTTTCATTTTTCTTTTCTGTCTTTTTATGGATATGATTTTTCATTTTTCTTTTCTGTCTTTTTTTTTCTTTTTTCTTATACCTTTTTGCCTTTTTTTTCTTTTTCAAATTTTTTATTTTTTATTTTATATTCCTTTTTCCTTTTTATAAATATAACAAACAAAAATAAATAATAATTTATTTTATAATTTAAAATTAAATTTAAAAAATCAAATAATTTATAAAAATATAAATATTTATTTACATTTATTTAATTATATATCTATATTTATTTATGTCAACTATAATGCTAAAGTCAAGGTAGAAACTACATTGAAGGGCCAGATCAAGCCCTCGCCAATCTCGCATGAGGACGAAATTTGGCCCTTTATGATGCCAATTAAGCGCTGAGACAGGCAACCTTGCTCTTCATAGAGTCAAATCGGAGGTGGGGCACCAAGTCTTCCTTTTTTAACATTGAGAGATAAAAGAATCCCCTTAAATTAATGTAGGTAAATATTTATTTATTAATATTTAAATTAAATTATAATAAAAAATCTTTGTATTTATTTATAAGCAAGAAAAAAGGAAAATAAAAAAAGTCAAAGGTAAAAAAAAATTTAAAACATTTTTTCTAAAATTAATGCAAATAAAAATTTTTAAATTTTTATAAATTATATAATTTTTATAAAATTAATTGAGATTATGATTTTATAATTATTTATTTTTTGTATTTATTTATATGGGGGAGAAAAAATATAATATAGGAAGAAATAGAAATTAGAAAATTAAATTAAATAAATATTTTATATTTTTAAAAATTATTTAATATTTATAAAATTAATTTAAATTATAAAATAACATTTTATTTATATTTTAGCTTATTTATGAAGAAGATAAAATGCAAAAGGAAAAAAAAAGAAAAAGTAAAGAAACAAAAAAATTAAAAAAGTTTTTTTCAAATTAATTTAAATAAATTTTCTATGTTTATTAATTATCTATATTTTAGAATAATTAATTCGAATTATTATATAAATTTTTTTTTATTTTTTGTATTTATTTATAAAAATATAAATTTTGAAAAGAAAAAGACAGGAATAAAGAAAAAATAAAAATTAGCTTAGAAAAATTACATTTTCGTAATTTATGCAACACGTAACATTTGTTATTTATTCTTAATGGTTTTACTAGCAAAAGGACTATATTAATACGAAACTTTAAAATCGAATGTTTGATTAATACGTTTTAAAATTTGTAACATAATATAAAATGTGCTTAATAAGCAAGTTGTTGTTTAAGAAAAGATGTTCTTAGTTCATTTACTTTGTTAAGCATATGCCCCCTTGTAAAATAGATGTCGCATGCTTTTACGTACCATAAATTGTCTATAGCTATTTGTTGCACAAGAGAAATAATACAAGCAAGTTGTTGTTCAAGAAAAGATGTGCTTAATTTATTTACTTTCTTGGGCGATGATAGATCTTGTCACATGTTGAATTATTGGGAATTGGTTGCCATGTAAGAGATGAGAATCCCTGTAGCTTTGGGATTTTTATCAATTAAAGCTCCTCCACTTGTAACATAAATCGTTATACGCTCCATAGGTATAAGACCCTTACAAAAATATTAGATTAGATGCTGTTCACTTATCTAATGATATGGATAACTTACACATAACTTCTTGAATCATTCCTAATAATCATACAAAGATTCTCCATTATATTGTCGAATGCCATAGATTTCTTTCCAAATATTAGCAACCTTAAATATAGGAAAATATTTCTTCGTGAACAATGTTTTCATCTCATTCCATGTAGTGATGGTCTCGAAAGGTAAATAATAGAGCCATTCCTTTTGTGGAATCTATTAGAGAATGGAAAGGCTCTCAACTTGATTTGTTCCTCAAAGATATTAGTTGGCTTCATGATTGAGCATACTACATGAAACTCTTTAATATGCTTGTTTAGATCTTCACTAGCAAAACCATGAAAAGGTGGAAAAAGATGGATCATATCAAATTTAAGCTCAAATCCTACCTCAAGGTTAGGATATTCAATGTATATTGGCTGTTGATCCAAATCTAGAGCTGCCAACTCTTTGAGAGTTCAGTTATTACATTGTATCTCACTTTGCTCAGATTGAACTATATGTGTTAACTCCATGTTTGATTTATGATAGGATGATGTGAATTTCAATATCCTTCGAAGCTTGTTTTGATCTATCTCTGCCTTGAGAAGCTCGAACATTCAACAAAAAAAATTGAGAGAAAGAAGAAAAACTAATCCAAACTAAAACTAAAAAGAAAAACAAAATCAAGTAACAAAAATTGGATAAAACAATCCTCGACAATAGTGCCAAAAATTGATACACTAAAGTATGTATTTGTAAAATCCTTGCAATAAATTATGGTTGTTATTGTGCATAGTAGTAAGCGAGGGCCTTGTCTACAGAGATTGTTCTCAATTTATAAGCTATTGATGCAAAACATTAATTTATTATGACCAAACAAATTAAAAAACTATAAACTAAACTGTAATGACGGGTTTATTGTTTTGAGATGCAAATAGAATAAGAAATGTAAAAATAAAAGCAAAACTAAGGTTTAAAAGAACAGAATTTTATATCAAACAAGTAACAATAATGATAAAAAGTATAGTTAAGGAATAATTCACCACCACTAAACATAAACTATGAATCAATATCAGAAATATCTCTAATTATCTTTTAAAACTAACAATAGTAGATAGCAATAAGCTCTACTACCCCAATTTTTTCTTAGTTTGTCGTTAAATAGAACAAGCTCTCTATTTAATCCCTCTATTAAATAACCTAAAATAAGCTCCCTAGATTTGATTTAATAGAAGCTTTAAGATAAGAAAGATAGGTTAATCTAAGTAATAAACACACAAGCTCAAATTATTTAACTTTGGTTTTGTTCCACATTGCAATTAACAAATGCTTAATCATACAAAATTCTACTAATGAATAAGAAGAAAAAACAATTATGTATCAAGATTCCTAGTCTAGCAATAGATAATTATCAAGATCTATTTCGTTGCGCACCTAAACAAATGAAGATAAGAATTATTAATTGTTTTTATGGAAGACCATTTAACAATTCCAATAGATAACAATTGAATAATTCTAAAAATCAATTAAAATGTCATGTTTAGGGCTTTGAAATCATCCTTAACTATAAAAAAATTTAGTTACACATGTTTGATGTGTTAAATAACAGATTCATAAGGAAATCCAACAAGAATGAAAGATAAAGAAAGGAAAAAGAGAAAAAAAAAGAAGGTATGGTGGCTGGTTTAATTTGTCTCTTAGTCTTCTCCTTGTTTTCCTCTTTTTTTCTTTTAGTTCTCCTTGTTGTGCTCTCAAACTCTTCTTAATTCTAATTCTTTCTCCTATTTTGAATGCCAAGATTAAGTTCTCTACTTATAATGGCTGAAAACGCTAGGTTGAAAAATCTTATTTAAAGTAGGAAATCTGGATGTCATTTTCAAAACAGATTTGGTTAACCAATTCTAGTGTTTTTTAAGGCAACTATCTGCTTGTTGCTTAGAGTGCAAGAATCAAGCTTTTACTATAGAATCTGATTTTTTGACTTTAATACCTTTTTCTATATTTGTAATTCTAATATTATAAGCTCATTAATGTCCTCATTAACATGTCTTTACTTCATTTTCCAAAATAAATTTAAAATTAAAAAAAACTAACATAAGGAATCAAAATAAAATTGAAAAACATAAACAAGAATAGAAAGTATACTTTGTCTAGGGACAATTGTTATACCCACCAAAGACTCCCTGGCCCAAGCCAATGCTAGATAGACATATGGGCATCGCTCAACTCTTTAGTGGTCACATCACTTAAGACCTTAAAGTCCACGTGAATATCCAACTACCAAGGTGAGGTTGCCCATTCCTCTAACTATCTACTCTCAATCAGAGAACGAAACATAGACATAATAAGTCATCCTAAATAGGTATAAATGGCCTTCTTTGGGGTTTGCCCGTGGTACGAAACTTCTTTTCCTCTTTACCCTCTCTTTGCTCCTTTAACTCTCCTTCTCTTCCTTCAAATATTGACTTGAGCGTTAAAACATATGCTAGAGGTCCATTTCAAACTTATATTATGTTATCTTATCCTCACATGTCCATCCTAAAGCTCTCTCCAGCTCCATCATACCCCCAAAAAACTTACATTACCTACTTAACAAAAAGGCCTTCAATAAACTAAAAGGTATATGACGCATAATAATTGCTTCCACTAGTTTTCTCCATTCATTCCCTTAAAAGTTTCAATTAACTTTTAAGTTGATATGCAACAATTCCCTTCTCATTACAGTGTCTCCTACTTGGTGTTCTTTTCTCGCTTTCTTAGTTATGAAAGAGAAAGATGAGGAAAGAAAAAGAAAAAAAAAATCGTGAGGGTAGAGGGAACGCCGCTCATAGCGCACTCCCAATGAACTAACCTTCAGAAGGTGCCACCTCGCACATTGTACTGCCACGTAGCACAATTTCGCTGTGGGCAAGTTCCTTTGACGTAACACCCACTACCTTAACTTTTTAGTCTTTTATCTACATAAATACCCCCCGACTGATTTAGTTTTCTCTCTCAAATTTCCCTCATTCTTCCTACCTTTTTTTTTCTTTATTTTTTTATTTTTTTTTATTTTGCTTTCTCTCCTTCTGCCACAACTTTTCTTTTGCTTTCTCAAGAAACAATAAGAGCCCAAACAAAGGAAAGAGGAAAAAGAATGCCGGGTTTTGGTGGTGTGGAAAATCCCAATGGGGACAGCCCAGATCATTCAAAAGATAGTTCCCAAGACTTGCGTGAGCACGTCTCATCTTTAATGGCTTCTTGTTATCCCATCACTCTCAAGGTAAAAAGAAAAAAAAAAAAAAAAACAAAATCTTGAGTGAGTTCAGTGTGTTAAACTACCCGACTCAACCAAACAGTAACTCGTTTCATTTTTAAGGTTCATTTTGACCTTAATATTGACCTTTCTAATAATATTCTTATCTATCTTTGTGCATGCAGTTCATCGACGTGTGTTACAAGGTGAAGATACAGGAACCCAACACTCGAGGTAGCAGCATTAAACGCATGTTCAGCCATGGTTCATCATCGTCTGGTCAAGGATCAACAGGTACGATCCGAGAGAAAACGATCTTGAGCAACATAACAGGCATGGTTTCACCAGGACAAATCTTGGCCATCCTTGGTCCTTCTGGCAGCGGCAAATCTACTCTCCTCAATGCCTTAGCAGGGAGGCTCCAACAAGGCCATGGCTTCTCCGGAACCATGCTTGCCAACAACAGAAAACCCACTAAACAAATCGCAAAACGCACCGGGTTCGTCACGCAAGATGATGTTCTTTACCCTCACTTAACAGTTCGTGAAACGCTAGTGTTTTGCTCCCTTTTGAGGTTACCAAAAACATTGACGAAGAAGGAGAAGATTTCAGTAGCTGAAATGGTTTTATCAGAGTTGGGTTTATCGAAATGTGAAAATACAATCATTGGGAACAGTTTTATACGTGGGATTTCGGGCGGAGAACGAAAAAGAGTGAGCATAGCTCATGAAATGCTTATAAACCCTAGTCTGTTGATTCTTGATGAACCAACGTCGGGTTTGGACTCGACAACGGCGCACCGGTTGGTTTCGACTTTGGGTTCGTTGGCTCAAAAGGGGAAAACCATAGTGACATCCGTGCACCAACCGTCTAGCCGAGTTTATCAGATGTTTGACTTAGTGCTGGTTTTGAGTGACGGAAGGAGCTTGTATTTCGGTAAGGGAAGTGAAGCTATGACTTATTTTGAGTCGATCGGATTCTCACCGTCTTTTCCTATGAATCCTGCGGATTTCCTCCTTGATCTCGCCAACGGTACGTAAGCTTTAATTTCTGTTTTTGTTTTTTGCTTTCTTTTCATGAGTTAGATGAGTTAACTGGAATGGATGAGCTTACTTGACTAGGTTCTCTTCTCTGTTCTTTTTCTTCCTTAATTTCTTATTTCGTTTTGAAGACGTTTCGTTGCTGTTTTACTTAACATAGAAATACATTCTTCAACTTAAACCGACAGGTTTAAGTATAGAAGAGGGAAGTGAGAGACATAGTTCTCAACTTACCTTTAAAGAAGCCATTGAATTTTCCAAAGGTAAAGTTTGATGTGAAACAAAGCTTTCCATCATTAAGACTAACATCATCATGTGGCTTACAAATGTTGTTCTCCAAACCTTTTAATTTTCTTTTCTGCCAAACGCATTGATCATAGCCATTTGGCCCTTATTTGTTACACTCTCTTTTCTTCTGGGCCATAGTAATAAAAAGAATCACTAGACACCATGTGTCCTACTCAATGCTGATGTTCTCATCAATTATTTTCCGCCACAGTATTTTAGATGGGGAATATGATCTTTTGCTAAATCCCTATTCTTGACTAGTTAGGAGAAAGGTTTCAAAAGAAACATTGGCAAATGAGTGATTGGTTTTCGATGATGGTGCTGCTAGCTAATGGCGACGGCTCAATAGATTAATTATATTAGTTTTAATTTGTTAAATTATATATATATATATATATATATAGAAAAGTTTAGGAAACTCTATAGGTGGATAAAAATAGATACTGCTGAATTTTTTTCTGTCTTTTCCAATCTCTCCCCTTGAAAGAAATCTGACTTTTTTCTTGATGAAGATTATGCATAGACAACGCACTGTGATAGTTAGCTTTAGCTTTAGCTCATGCGAAGATTATGAACCACTAATTTGATCCACCATTCGTCAGCTAATGTATTGGCTGGTTGGCAATATATTATCTGCCTCCGTTGAGTAAGGCAAGTCGACACTTAAATGTCTCTCATAATTCCAATGCATGTGCACTTGGCCCTTCATTTTGTCATTGGATTTGAGAAAAATCGGAACATAAAAAAAATCAGGGTTATTTTTTTTTTCTATCTACCATGCAGTCAGTGCAAGAAAAGATCAAATTTAGATTTTCTTTTTAGAAATAATTGAGGAATGAATTCAGTGGGTTTCTCTTTGGGGGAGTAGGTGGCATGGTGTCACTGCAAAATAAGTGATTTATGACTTTAATTTTTTTTAAAATTTTTTTTTATGATCTCTTTCTCTATCTATATTTAAGGTCAAAACTTAAAAAGTATATTTAGCCAGGATCATAATAATTGTAGTAGATATATTGTATTTTCCATCTTATAGTGTGCAACATTCATTGTCAAGAATTTTGGATTAATCTAATTAATTTATATAACTATTTTTAAAAGATGATATTCTTTTAAGTTTTGAACTTTTATTAACCGCAACCTTTCAGTTATCTTCAAATTATGAAGTAAATAAACATAGTACTAGACACATTTAAGTACCATTTCTTAGGTCAAATTCGTTATTTTATCTAAATTCTATTCATGAATCACTAATTAGAGATCTTAGCGTTTGTTGAATTTGCAAGGAAGTTGTGATACACTCTGACCCTATAAAATTAGATTACAATCATCGAGGGTAAGTTAGATTATTTCAAAGACAATGAAAAAAGACAGAGTCTTTAGGATAAGTAACCTTTAGCACATCAATTATCAAGTAGGTTTAGAAACTCTTTATCTTACTTAAGAAATGATAGATCGATATGGTAATATTTGTTTTTTAAATAATATATATTATTGGTCAATATCTAATGCCATCTTGTAGGAAAAGGAAGAACACCAAGTAATAAATTTCATCCTATTAAAGTTAGATTTGGTAATGTGAACTTTATAATTGGGGAATTTAACTCCAAATTTTAGGAAAGAAGTTTCATATTAAATTAATTTGCTAGTTAACCTAAATTTTGAACCTTAATGCCCACACAGGAATAACTCTTCGTAAAATATCACTCGTAGTTAACCAGTATTCAATAGCACTAATTAAAATGATATTTAAGAAAAATGTACAATTAATAAATTATATTTTTTTAAATAAATTTAGTAGAAGTAGTACTTTAAATAAAATTAATAATAATTAAAGATAAAGCATCAATTAATTGAACCCTACATATATAAGAAAAAAAGTAAAAAAGATTGGTGGGGTAAGTCACGGATCCGCAAAGTCTGCAAAAATAATGCATGTACGAACTGTAGATGAGTTCGACATGTTTCTATCTTTGGAGTCTCTTTTGATATAAGACGAATCTTACATTGAATTTAGGGTATTAAAATAGAACTCTTGGACACTATGATCTTAAGGAAAATTTGAGTGTATATATATATATATATATATATATATATATATATAAAAATATAAATAAATATAAAGGGTAGTTTATGACTGATAATGGTATTGATGGCGTTAAAAAATATCTTATTTATGTGCAGTTAAATAGAGCACTTGGAAGACGGAGCATCGCATGTCATTCCTAATATGATATTTGATTTCTAGCCAATGATTCCTACCATAGCTTGTCAAATAATTGACGTATTGGTCCCATAGGCTGTCCTATCCTAACTTTACACTTGTCGGAACTTGACCTTACTTCTCTTATTATTAAGATTGATCTGATTCTGAAAATCAGTTTCTGAAATATATAGTTTATTTCTTTCTTTCTTTTCATTTTAAGTCTTAACTAATCTCCAACTTAGATAGGATATGTTTGAAAAGCAACACGTATTTTGGTTTCAAACTCCCAAAGTCATCGAAGTCATAAAAGAGAGGATTTAAATTTGAAATCAAAGTGGAAATTTAATTAAAAAAAAAAATTCAAGCAAGTGGTGGCCCAACCATAGTGGCAAAAGCAGCACCAAACCTGAGTGGACTCCCACCTTAACACTAACACCGGTCAGCTTTAATCTTAATTTCTTAGCTTTGATCTTGTTAGTACATGTTACTAACTCCTACATCATTAAACGAATAACCATTAAATTATTCATAATGGGAGGTGCTTTTCCTACTAATTCATTAATTTATTCCATCAGAAATATCTGAAGATCAATATTGCTTAATAATGTGGTATGCTATTTTGGTAAAGTACTATATTCTTAATTTCAGGAATAGAGAACACATTGTGGCTAAATAAATGGGATTTAGTATCAGTTTTCAAAGCTTATTTGGCTGAACTTTACTGGTGATGATATTTCTTAAACAAGACTTTATGTTTTTGACCGACCTTATTTACTTTTTTGCTGTAAAGGGGTCAAATCCCACTCGACCAGCTTTATCTAAATTCTGAATTTTATAGTATTTTGATATGTATATAATTCGAACAATAATTTGAATGCTTGATTGAACTCACGTTCATTGATATTGGACACGTTAGCTAGGGTATATGCTCAGGGTTCCCGTTCTTCACACTACCAATTATAAATTTATATATTCTAGAGGTCCCTGGTCTGGTTAATGTTTGGACAGATATTTATCAACACCGTTGGCTATGTTTCTTTATAATTTAAAGTAAATACATAAAGCCTTATTTTAATGATATTTAAGAATATATGCAAACTTGTAGAGAATCATAAGCTTTATGTTCTTTAGTTTTTAGAGAACTTGATTTGTTATGCAAATATAAATCTCGTGTTGTTTTTTTTTTTTTTTAGCGATTCTGTAAATTTTGGAAATAGTTCTACAGGAAACTAATCTTCCTCTGAGATAAGGTCCAAAGAATTTTGAGGGTAATCGCATGATGACTAGCTTAGCATCAGATTACTAACAATATTTGAACTCATTTATATATAGTTAATGACTGTAACTTCACTGTTTAGACTGGCTTGGTTTCAGTGCAATATATGGTAAATTCCTAATATATTGTAAAGATCTTGCTCAAATTTTAATGTACCACTAATTTATTTGAATTCGAAGTTACAGGTATGTGTTTGACATTGCTGTATTTAATTTTTTTTTGAAAATTTTTTTATATATTTAGAGAATCATATCTAATATTCATATTCAAATACGTGTCAAATATGTAGGTCTCGGATACGAGTACTTTATAAATACTCTGGGTTCTGGTTTAACGTGGACAAGTGGTTATAGGAACTAAATACCGATTACTGTTTACTTGCAGAAAGATTGGTTTGATCGTTTCATTTTCAATTTACTGAGAATAATGCACTGAAAGATTAAAATATTATAATATATATTAACCACTATCCATGGATATGGTATGGTAAGATAATCTACTGCCAAATATATTTCTCACCCAATACAAGCTGTTATCTGACGCCTTGATTGAGAAGCTCAACTTCTGGTTTTGGTTAAAGATCAGCAGTGAAATGAATTATTTGTTTATTAGATCCTAAATATTGATCTTCTGTATGTTTCAGGTGTGTGTAAACTTGATGGTGTAAGCGAAAGAGAGAAGCCAAACGTAAAGCAAACTCTGGTTGCTTCTTACAACACCCTGCTGGCTCCAAAAGTAAAAGCTGCTTGCATGGAAATCACCCATGTTTCAGCGAAAGACTTGCATTTGGTCGGAAGCCATTCTTCCAAAGAACACAGGAATAGCAACAGAGTTGATCTCTCCACAAGGTTCTATCAATTTAGCATTCTGCTACAAAGAAGCCTTAAAGAAAGAAGGCAAGAATCTTTTAACACCCTGAGAGTCTTCCAAGTAATTACTGCTGCAATACTGGCCGGTTTAATGTGGTGGCATTCGGATTATCGAGATATCCAAGACCGCCTTGGTCTCCTCTTCTTCATTTCCATCTTTTGGGGTGTCTTACCATCGTTTAATGCAGTATTTGCATTTCCGCAAGAACGCGCAATCTTCATGAAAGAGCGTGCTTCGGGTATGTACACTCTATCTTCATATTTCATGGCACGGATAATTGGAGACCTGCCAATGGAGCTCATTCTTCCTACAGTTTTCCTTGTTGTGGCATATTGGATGGGCGGATTGAAACCCGAGTTGATCACATTTCTTTTGACGTTGTTGGTTCTTCTAGGCTACGTGCTTGTCTCTCAAGGGCTAGGCCATGCTTTAGGCATTGTGGTCACGGATGCCAAACAGGCTTCAACCATAGTTACGGTCACAATGCTAGCATTTGTTCTAACAGGAGGATACTATGTGCATAAGGTGCCATCATGTATGGCATGGATCAAGTATGTTTCTACTACATATTACAGCTATAAGCTATTTATCAACGTCCAATACGGCAATGGCAAGAAAGTCTCGTCCATGTTGGGGTGCTCGCATCATGGAAGTAATCGAGTTAGCTGTGAGTTTGTCGATCAAGACATTGCAGGGCAAATTAGCCCTCAACTGAGTGTGGGAATCTTGCTTCTAATGTTTGTAGGATATAGGTTGTTGGCTTACCTTGCATTAAGGCGTATCAAAGGTTGAGGGGAGCCTTTGTATTAATTTAACGATTCTTGTTTTTCATAGAGGGCCTTCTAACTGTAAATTTTCAAAGATGGCCTAAAAAGAGGATGGCGAAAAGAAAGATTTGTTCAGGGTGTTGAGGTTTTGCTTAGGTTGATTTGGATCACGCTAACTGTACCTAAAGAATCAAAAGTAAAGTTTGCAAATTCAGAAGTACAAAAGAAACAGTTTGCATTCCTGCAATAACAACATTTCTACTGTGTTCCCTCTTTCTATATATGCGAAGCTTAATAGCATTCTCCATGACACAATCAGTTACAACACTTCAGCATGATTACCTAAATTGGCCCCTGAATTATTTAATACATTAAATGAATTAATGTTATATAAGATTTTGACCTGGCTTAATTGATTATTAATAAGTCATCACATCTTAGTTAAATATCATGTCAATATTTAAAAATATTTAACCCGACATGTGATGATTAGTATTAGTCAATCATTTCACGTCAGCATTTATATAACGACAACTTGTTGGATAATTTGTTAACAAAATACAAGTTTCGATATCTTATTTTATTTTTTCCTTTGGGTTCCAAATCATGTGTATAATTTGCGGTCAAGTTACATATTATGTATACAAATTTTGTATCGAAAATATAATAGAAATTTGGAGAAAAATAAATCAATTTTATTTATCAAACTTTGAATTACAATTTCTTGATATTCTTAAAGTAAAAAAAATTCTCTGATTCTTTTTTCTTTAAAAAAAATCTTGAATTCAAGTGCTTCAGATTTGATCTTGAATTAACAGAGTCTACTTTAAGGGACTTCTTAGACTTTGTCTTGAAAAATGGAATTATCTTCCTTTTTGTTGCTAGGACAAGAGAGAGTGGCTTCTTGAGAATTCTTTATAATTGGTGCAATACTTTTTTGGAATTTATTCAATTTTTGAAAGGAATCTTCTAGAGAATTTGAAGAGATTTGGAATCTTAAAAATTTACTTTTCTCTTCAAGCTTGTGAATTATATTGAATGGCTTTGGGTAAGGTCTGTTTTTATAGTGTTAATGAGCTAAGTTGAAAAGAGTTTTTAGAGAATATGGTTTAACTAATTTTATCATTTATCTCTTAATTAATTTAATTTAATTAGAGATAAACATCCTTTATTTATCTCTTAATTAATTTATCATTTATCTCTTAATTAATTTAATGTTAAAGATAAAATTTCTTCATGTATCTCTTAGTTAATTTAATTTATTTAAAGATAAAATTCATTTATATATTTATCTCTTAATTAATTTAATTTAACCAGAGAAATTTCTTCATTTATTTCTTAATTAAATAAGTTTAATTAAAGATACAATTTGATTGGTCAACTATGTGTGTATATTTAATTAACTATGATGTCACAAAATGACGCATAATTTAATTGAAAATTTCTTAGTTAAAAGAAATTTTAATTGACACGTGGGGATATTTGATTGGCCAAATTTTCTCTTTTTACAAAATGTCCCTCAAAACTTGGTTACATATGCGATTTGATGAATGTGACAAGTGAATAAGTCTTGAAATTTGATTTGCTTTTAATGCTCAAATTGTCTTGAGAGATTTGTAGGCTTCGATTTTTTGCACATGGTTATTTACATGACAAACTTAATCACATAAAAGTATAATCAATGAAATAAAGATCGGTTCACCCAAATTTAAGAAAAATATGAGTAAAAAAATTACCCATCATAAAAACTGTCGTAGGCCCACATAAAAATGTTGCTGTATGCCCTTAAATCAATCGGGTTAGACATAGGATACACAGCCAATTTACTATATACATATTATTGTATTATAGTGACCAAAAGTTTCCTTTATGTTAATGGCGTGATTGACTATTATGCAAACACTAATTTGATGAAGCCCTTGAAACACAATGGCCTCGCAAAGGAGTAGTAATTTTTTACAATTGTGAGATCCTTATGCATTAAAACCATGTTTGTGAAAATGTTCCTAGTTATTATATTGTCAAGATAGGCCATAGACAATGCACAAAAACTAGCATATGATACATGCAACTGGTTTTATGAGTTGAAGTATATGGGATACTTGGAGATAGAATATGGGTGCTTGTTTTGTAGAAACAAGTTCACTGAACATGGCTCAAATAAGAAATCTATTTGTTATTAGTCACTCAAGTGTCTATGGAATATGTTTTCATGTGCTAGTCATGTAAGTAGTCCTCAGATTTGTGATACCACATCAGTTCGTGTGAAGACTGTCATACTTAGATTTGCTCAAAATGAGTCCATAATAGATGGATACTTAAGTTAGAGTACGTTAGGTATGGCATGATCCATATGGCAGATGATGAGTAATCTAGAGAGGATTCACCGCTCCGAGTGATATTAAAGACATATCTCGAATAATCTTGACCAAGGTTAACGAGATTAAAAGTTTTTGGCTAGAGCATAGTGAATTATGAGGAATTATTCTTTATAGATGCATCATCGTTAACCATAAGTTACAAGAACAAGGATTGAAGCATGAGTAAACATTGTACCATGCTCATGCTGATTTTGGGATATTTGGTAAAAGGACCATGTTACACTAATGGCTGGTTACTGAAAGGTTTCAATGAGGCTATATCGACTTTTCAACATTTGGGTGGCCATGATAGGTTGCTAAGTCTCGCTTTTGATTTAGAAACATGACTAATAATTAATTAATCATGTTCATTGCCAAAATGCTGTGAACCTAACGAGTTACACAAAATAGGATGATATTGTTGGATTAAAATTGGGATTTAATTAAGTTTGACTTAATTAAATAAAATATGATTAAACAGAGGACTTAATTGAAAAGTTTAATTAAAAATTTATTTAGGACAAAAAATTCAGATTTTATGAAATCTAAGATTTTGTTGACTTTTTAAAGGCATAGTAGATAAGATTGTCTTATTTAGAAAATCTCTAAAATTAAACATTACATGATGGAATTATCCTAGCCGAAATTCCTTAATAATCTTATCAAAACTAATATTAATAAAATTATTATTAAATTAAAATTGTTTTAATTTAATTTATGAATTTTATTTAGATTAAAATTCATAAAAGGATTATTTAATTTAGCTAGGTGGTTTTTATTTATTTATCTTATATTTAATTATGTGATAATAATATGAGATAAATAAAATTTATTTGTATGTTAATTTAGATTAACTTAAAAGAAACCTAATTTAGCTAAATAAACTATAGTACACCAACCTAGAATTGTGTCTAGATTCGTGGTGTCATTATCAGAATTCCCTTAAGCCATTTTGTATGCTTGGTTCGGCCACCATAGTGTGTAAGAGTTGGAATCAAAGTTAACTTGCTTTGGAAGAAAGAGTGTCACCTAAACAAAATGTTTAATTTTGATAACAAGACATCTAGAGATTTTTTTTTGTACAATTCGGAAAGTCAAGTTACACCAAGAGAGAGTGTGATGCCTAGAAGTGTAGTGGATAGGAAAAGCACTTGTAAAGTGGTTGTTTTTGAGAAACTTTATTTTCTTTAAAAGATTTATACTTGTCGTCATCCTTAAAGGAAAAACAAACTTTTTTGCCACCACATATTTTCTTCCTCCTACCTTCGTATTCTTCCATCTTGTAAGAGAAAAAACTATCTCAGAATAGTTCTTGGATCATGTGAACGAAGAAATAGGTCATGGTCATCTTTTGGTGGAAACTCATTGAGTCTTTTAGCTAGCGCAGGAGAACAACTAATCCTTAAGAAGGCTCCCATCATTTGTGTGGATTACCGTTAGCGGCAAGACAAGTGTGTTGCTTGCGACCTTGTAGATCCAGTCAGAACCAAGCCACCCACCTATAGATTTTCTTAAATTGGATATTACTCTAGATTACGATCTTAGAGGGTTAGGCATTTTCTTCTTAAATGTATGATTTAACTTTTGTCAAATATGATTTTTTTAAACTACTCGTTAACTCCCTTCTAAAGATCTATATGAAGTTCAGCTAATTTCGTATTTATTGTTTCTATTGCATATTTATGTTAAATGTTAATTTTTAGATGCCATTTATTCATGAGGTCAAACTTCACTAGGAATACGGATTCCCTTTAAGTGGTATCTAGAGCATATACATTATGGATTACGTGTAGTACGTGTAGCCTAATTCATGGTAATTGACATTATGATGTTGTATGCATTGATCTTTGGGGTTCGACCATGTAATTTTTGTAAAATAATATTATAATTTTTTTCTTAATTTTGGACAGCATGCTAATCACTATTAAATTGTTTAGATCAATAAAATTTTTTTTGAAATTGATTCAAATTAAATACTCATCGAAACTTTGAAAATCATTGTTGTTTAGTCCACCTATTATGCAATCACCAGGTTGATTTTTTTGAATTTTTCTTTGTTGCAAAAATTAAATTTTTATATATGTTTTATATTTTGGATTTTCAATATATTATGTATAAAAATTAATTTTAAATTATTTGTATTTTTTTGACACAAAGGAAGCTAATTTCGGCTTAGTGTGCAGAAGTCTCAAGGTTTGAATATTCAGGCAACTTTGGAAGATTTTTTGTGCCTAAAACACCTAGAAATCCTTGTGGAAATGTTCCATGGATTTTCTGCATCTTAGGACAGCAAATAAGTTGAATAAGATTCAATTTTGGACTAATTTAATTACTAGAATTTACAGAAAACATTGCCGCACTCTTTTCACTATGAAAGTGCACCTATGAATAGCAATTTGTTGCCATTTAGATTGTTGCGATGGATCAGTCTTTTGGAAAAACCTAATACATATTTCCAGCATTTGAACAGTCCCTAATCATCCTCCAAAGGTGGCAATTGAAGGCCATTCACATGGCCAAGGATATTGCCTATACGTGGGACACTAATTGTTAGAGTTCAACTTCCGTTGGAACTAGTTTTCTAGTGAGAGTCAAATACCTAAAAATTAGGAATCAAATTCCTAAAATTTATAAGTTAATTTTGGTTGGATTAGATAACCATTATCTAATAAATGAGATTCCTAAAAGTTAGGAGTGGCTTAACAAAATCTGGAAGGTTTTAAAATAATATAGTTTCCTGAAATAGGCATTTTGTAAAGAATTAAAACTTGGAAATGGATTCTTTTATAAATTGTTTATTAAAATGGATAACCATGATTTAATTCTTGGAATGTAAATTTTTGAAACACTGAAGTGTGCAATGAACTATTTGTCCCTGTTGAGACAAAACACCCAAAAGTTAGGTAAATGTCCATTTTAAAACAAGTATCCTAAAATTTAGGAATTAGTTTAAATGTGTTTAATCTTTTGGTTGATTCTTGTAGATACTTTGTTAAATGTAATAAACTTGTTTATATACATTTATACATTGAATGTATATGATTACCATATGATAGTAGATATAAAATATTATGCTATAATTGTTAAAGCGTCATGGATGGTTATGGACTTAGACCTTAGTATGACTAGGTTAATGTATGTTTAAATCTTTCTTTATGGTATTTATTTTTAAATAGGGTTTGTGAACTCAACCTTTCTCCATTTCATTTTAGAGTTCTAAAATCCTTTTCTCACCTAATTCCCCTGAATATAGAGGTTTTTTCTAAACTACATAAAAATTATATAGTTGTAAGAGTTAAGATTAGGTTAGTTTAGGGAATTTTATTTTTCCAAAATGTAAATGGAAACACCATCAAGAATTGTTCAAGGAAAACACTATCAAGGCTTATTGAAGACCTGGTAAGGTATCCTCAAGTTTTGACCAACTAATTTTCAAATGGCTCATGGACACTAGATTTAGATAAAAGTCCATAATCATCCATGTATGATTGCATGAAGATTTATTTTATGTTGAGATATATATATATATATATGACATGTATATGCCTAAAATAAATGCAAATGCGATGCAATCCAAATCAAATTAATGAAACCTAATTAATTAATTAAAAAAATCCCTTGTAAAATATTGAGTCCATGCCTAGGCATGATTAGGCACCTTCCATTAATTATAACATGATACCGAGTTTTGGCCATGTGGATTTGTTGGGCTGCCCCCAAGGTCCCTTTGCCTGAGCTACTTGAGTTATTATTAATGGGTCTTACTCAACTAAGGTTGTGTTGTTTCGATGCTTACAAACTTGACCTCGTGGCTTTAAAGGTAATCATAGGAGAAATGTTTACTGTTAGACCTTTTAGTGGTGAATGAAATCAAGAGGGGGTGAATTGATTTCTCAAAATTTTGATAGATTATGATAAATAAAACTAAAACCGAGAAATCTAAACAATAAACTTTGGAGTGCAAGTTAATGAATAAACAACTAAAGACAAGGGAAAGAGAAGCGCACTCAATGATTTAGAAAAGTTCAGCCTTAATTGCTTACATCTTCTACCTTGGCTTCACTTGCCTCAGATTTCCATAATTCACTAACTTGAATTGTCTACCTTTCAAGGACAAGGTATAACCTCTACACTCTCTATCTTTCAAAGCTAAGATAGAAACCTCCACCCCTTATCTTTTGTGGCTAAGATAGAACCCTCTCACTACTTTTGAAGGCTAAGTAGAAACCTTCTCTACTTTTCAATGGCTAAGTAGTAACCTCCCCTTCTTACAAGGATTTGAGTGTAAATAAATAAAACCTCTAAAGGTTAGGTGTTTACAAGAATTTTGGCTCAAAGGAAATAAATAAAACCCTTTGCCTGAGCTACTTGAGTTATTATTAATGTGTCTTACTCAACTAAGGTTGTGTTGTTTCGATGCTTACAAACTTGACCCCGTGGCTTTAAAGGTAATCATAGGAGAAATGTTTACTGTTAGACCTTCTAGTGGTGAATGAAATCAAGAGGGGGTGAATTGATTTCTCAAAATTTTGATAGATTATGATAAATAAAACTAAAACC
>JBBYHK010000023.1:8899696-8914509 GCA_038382065.1 Adansonia grandidieri | reverse complement strand
AATGGAGTATACAGCCCTGTATTTTGAGAACTTCCCTTACCAAATTGACAAACAGCACATCGCCTTACAAACCTACTTATATCCTTGAACATATGAGGCCAAAAATAGCGATCTGTGACCAAAGCCATTGTTTTGTCCCGGCCAAAATGTCCACCCAATCCCTTCCCATGAAGCCCTCTTACGATTTGTTCTCGGAATGATCCCTCGGGAACACATAGTTGGTTACCCTTGAATAGATATCCTTCATGCAATCTGTATGGTAGCTTATCTACAGCTTCTGGTCCCTACAAATCTTTCACCACTTGACTGAAATTGGAATCTGTTTGATATTGGTTTTTTAACTTCTCAAATCCAATAACTTGTGAACTCATTATGGTTAAAATCAAGGTTCGCCTACTCAAGGCATCTGCAACTGCATATGTTTCTCCAGTTTTATACTTCAAAGAGAAATTAAACTCATCCAAAAATGAAAACCATCTAACATGATGACCATTAAGTTTCTTTTGAGAGCTTAAATACTTCAATGTTTGATGGTCTATATAAACAACAAATTCCTTATAAGCCAAATAATGCTGCCAGTGTTGGATTCCTCTAACCAAAGCATAGAACTCTAAATCGTAAGTACAGTACCTACGTTTAGCTTCGGATAATTTTTCACTAAAAAATTCTAACGGCCTCCCCTCTTGACTAAGAACAGCCCCAATACCATTTTGAGAAGCTTCACATTCTACAACAAAAAGTTTATTAAAATCTGGTAATGCTAGAACAAGTGTTTCGGTCATGAGTACCTTGATGTGTTCAGAAGCCTTTTGAGCAGAATTTGTCCACTCGAAACAATCACTCTTCAAAATTTCAGTAATAGGACTCATAATAGTACTGAAATTTCTTATAAATCTCCTATAAAATGAAGCTAACCCATGGAAACTTCTAATCTCTTTGAAACATTGCGTTGCTGTCCAGTCCTTGATTGCCTGAATCTTTTCAGGATCTGGTTTTAGCCCTTCTTTAGAAACAATGAACCCTACCACAGTTTGCAAAAGTGAGCATTTCTTTAAGTTCACATAGAGCTTCTCCTTTTGCAACACCTCCAAAACTTGCCGTAAATGCGGTAAATGCTTTTCCTTACTTGGACTATAAACTAGAATATCATCAAAATACACAACAAAAGATTGTAAGAAGGGTTTAAGTACCTCAGTCATGGCTCGCATGAATGTACTAGTAGCATTAGATAGGCCGAAAGGCATTGGTAACCATTCATACAAGCCTTCAGGAGTCTTAAAAGTAGTCTTCCATTCATCTCCCTCTCTCAATCTGATTTGATGATATCCACTCCTTAAATCAATTTTAGAAAATACCTTGGACCCTGCCAATTGATCGAGCATGTCCTCCAATCGAGGAATGGGAAATCGATACTTGATTGTAATCTTTTTTATAGCTCAGCTATCAACACACATACACCAAGATCCATCCTTCTTAGGAGCTATTAGAGCTGGGCAAGCACATGGACTTTTGCTTTCGCGCACCAATCCTTTCCTTATCAAATCGTCAACCTGTTTTTGAATTTCCATCCGCTGAACTGGTGGCATTCGATATGCTAACAAATTCGGTAAAGATGCTCTAGGCAGCAAATCTATTGTGTGTTGAATGCTTCTCATAGGTGGCAACCCCTATGGCAAAGAGTCACTAACCAAGTCAGCAAACTCTGCTAACAATTTCTGAATTTCCTTGGGCTGTTCCTTCAAATTTTCCTCTTTAGCGGTATTTATTATTTTGCTAACCACAGCAAATACAAAGCCCAATTCTCTACTTTCACTCACTAACTCTTCAGCCTTTAAAAGCCCATTCAATTTGTCAGTCTTGTGTGTCACTACTTCCTTTTTAGGATGCAATGTATATTTTCTTCCACCTCTATGAAATAAATAAGTATTTTCTTTGGTCGAATGCTGCATATCATGATCAAATAGCCAAAGTCTACCCAAAAGAATATGACACGCATCCATTTGTACCACATGACACAATTCCTCATCATCCACATCATTGCCCATAGTAAACTTGACTAAACTTTGGAATTTTACAGGTATCTCAAATCCCTTCTTAACCCATTGAATCTTATATGGATGAGGGTGTTTTTCTATAGGTAGCTTTAGTTTTTCCACGGTTTCTTTAGAAACGTAGTTTTCTGATCTACCCCCATCGATAATGGCATTACACACTTTATCTCCACACCTAACACGTGTCCTAAAGATACTTTTCCTCCTCCAATCCTCTCTATCGTCTTGGCTGGTTGTAGTCATAACCCTCCTGAGCATCAAAGATTCTCCTTGTGCTGGGTGTATGTCTATTTCCTCTTCATCCTCAGCATACTCATCATAGACCGGATCAGGTTGTTCTTGAACTTCATCATCAAGTTCAACTAAATTCACCCTTCTTTTAGGACAAGTATAAGAAGCGTGCCCATTTTCTCCACAACTAAAGCATCTAATTTGAGATCCGCTACTCACCCTTCTAATGTTGGGTTGGGTACTGCCTTGAACCTCCTTTCCTTTGTTAACCATACTGGTTCCCATTACGTTCCCTCTACTAACTTTATTGGTTGAAAATTCCCTTTTACTGCTAAAACTGCCTTGAGAAGAGCTAATAGTCTTACCAAATAAAGGCTTCCTTGCACCGTAGCGTAATACACGTTTTTCAGCTTGTAGGGCATATTGGCGTGCATCCTCCAAGTTGAATATACGAACCACCCCTAGCTCATCTCTAATACTTTGATCTAAACCAGCAATATAACGAGATGTTAATTGCTTGTTAGTTTCGTTTAATCCTACTCTTATAGACAAATTGTTGAAATTAGAGGTGTAGTGTTCAACTGTCCTTCCGTTTTGCCTAAGCAAATGAAACTTTTTATATAGTTCCATGGCGTAATCTGGTGGCAAAAACTGCTCCTGTAATTTACTTTTCATATGTTCCCAACTGCTAATTTTTTTCTTCCCTTGACTTGCTCGTTGTTCTTCAACTCTCTTCCACCATTGAAGTGCTGCACTCTTCAATTTAAGCTTTACAAAGAGTACTTTCCTAGGTTTAGCCATCGGTTTCCACTCAAAGTAATTCTCAATAGTGGCTTCCCAGTCCAAATAATCTTTTGCATTTAACTCCCCATGGAAGTCATCTACTTGGATCTTTGGTCCTCCTCCCGTCAACTCCAGAGCATGCAATAGTCGATCTTCCAATCTGCCTCGTATTGCAAAGTTTGTAGGTCCAGCATTATGGAAAGGGTTCTCGGGCTCTCCTTCATCTGAAACATCTTCAAGACCACCTTCTGGCAGGTCAAACGGATTGTGGTCACCTTCCGGTATCTCCATTCAGGCACCCACATCTATTTGTCGCTGCAAAGCTTGTACAGCTTGCGACAAATCCTCCACCATGCGCCTCAACTCGATCAATTCTGTTTGCTGTTCTTGATTCCCTCTTCCACGGCCCCTTGCATGTCCTGGCATGGCTCTGATACCAAATTGATGCAGGGTGGAGATGATAGGAATGGCTAAAACACAAAAGAATTGAAAATAGTTGAGAAATATAATGCTGTAGAGAGATTTAGGCTCTAAAAGAAACCTTTTAGATATAATAATAGAATAATAATAGAATACATTGTAGCAACTCCCTAGATGCATATATATAGGCTAGAACTCCTACTCCTACAAGGTTTACTATTCCTAGTAGAATACTAATTAAGCTTTAATTATAAAACTTATCCCAAACTAAAACTCTAATCCTAAACAATAATCTAATTAAACTAGAATCCTAAAAATAGATCTAAATGGATTTCTTTATTTCAACAGAATTTAAAATGAAATAGAACTCCTAATTGTTAATGCTCCTGCATCATTGGTTGCTACAAAAAATGGCGTCTTGAGAGGCATTTATATTTTCAAAAACTTGGGGAACTATATAATTAGGAATATCATGAAGGGGCAATTTCGGTTAACCCGATCACTTTAGAAGTATATATTTATGATTTTGATCTTTATATGTTGAAAATAATGCCTCTCATAATTCTGTTAGTTTCAAAATTCAGATGAGCTCTTCTCATTCATTGTGTGCTAGTATATTGTCCTTTCTGCTTACGGGCAACCAGTGCCTTGGTTGTGAGGAGCTCCTAAAAATGCAATTGTGTTACATCTTATCTGCTCGTTTTATTTTTCCTTTGTAATTTCACTGATTTCATTGCACAGTTTCATCCCGTGCAAATAGTTACTTTTAAAGTGGTAACGCTTTTGATATATTCTACTGAGTTTTTTATTTCAAAATGTGCAGGGTTCATGTCAACTTTGGGCAAAAGAACTTTGCTTTTGATCTGAAGGCAAGTTATGCTTCCTTATTCTGCATCATGTTTTATTTTTCTCCAATGTATGGTAACCTTAGTTTCTGTATACCTTGGTCCTCTCAGTGATTTCTTAGAGGTTTCTTAGTTTTATCTTCCTATTTATGTATTTGATGCCATATTATCAGGAATATGAAGCTCAAGAGAGGCTGAAGCAGCAGATGACTATTGAAAAAATGCCTCTACCTCCAAATATTAGTTATGGGTAAGTTTTTCTTTGCCACTAAAATTGTTTTCTGCTTCATGTCTGTTGGATTACTATTGGATGGTTTAATGTCTGTGGTTAAAGAAGAATGTGAAATCTTTAAATTTGAGTTTCTGCTTTTATAATGTAATAATTACCGTAAAATAGGAGCTCGTGGTATAGGCAATGATGAAAATACTAATTACATGTTGTTGCTTTCTGATAATGGTTCTGTCTGTCTTCCTTCCTCTACTGCCTCACGGGTGTAAGAAGGCGTTGGAGAACTCTGAAAAGGTTTCAAAACACTAGAAGCACTACGTGTAGAAGATAAAATGTTTAATACTTTGATGATAAAGTGTTGTAATTAATCGAAGAAAATAAAAGTATATGCATGCAAGTTATAGGTAATTGGAGTTATTGTTGGCCTGAACTTAAAAGTTTAAAAAGATAGATTTTTAGTTGTAGAGCCCATGTTGAGGTTATCTGCTGCTCTTTGGGTGTAAAAGTCAAGCTGAGGAAACTTATCACTCTATCACAGTAGACTTAGTTATAGTATAATATGGTGTGTTTGTATATTTTAATACATATCTTTTTAATATTATTGAACAGACTTGTCCGCTCCTACTTGCTACATTATGGCTATGAAGACACTCTCAATTCATTTGATTTGGCTAGTAAAAGCACTATCCCCCCCATCTATATAGCTCAAGAAAATGGCTTTGATCAGCAGGATATCATGTATGCACTAAATCAGAGAAAGACTCTACGGCAGGTTTGTAACTGTTTGACAATTGACATTTTTGCATTATGGTTGTAACTTAGTTGTCTTTTCTTTTGGAGGAGCTATTCCCTTCATTTTTCTAATAATTGAGTTTGGATGCAAAGTTTTGTATTCTGAGTTTGTAGTTTGGAGAGTTTTATTTTCTTCTGTGATGTAGTCTATTTCGTAGGCATATGGTTGTAAAGGAATGAGGAAGTGTGCATGAGCTAGGTTGTTGGAAGATTCGTAAGAATGGAAGAGGTTTGAGGTACACGACTGAGCCTATGGTGTTTGAACTCAGGGTATTAACTAGAACTCTTCCAACACTAGGGGGGATACTCACTGATCTCATTTTTGTACATGTTTGCACTGATGTACTTAGGTTGTAGTGATCTATTTTTTATTGATAAGGAGAAACATGAACCATCGAAGTTCCCATCTTCTGCTAAGCCTAGATGGTCTGCAAACTTTCCCTTTTACAACCATTTGGTATGACATGTCATTAGTTGCTGTTTAAAATCATTAGGTAATTACCAAGCTATAAATAGTGGTCTTTGTTTAAGCTTTGGACAATAACTTGGAAGAATGCTTCTTTGTTTCTTCGTCTGTTCACGGAGCTTTCCCAAGTTTTATACTTATCATTAGTGTTCAAGTTCAGTATAAGTTCTCTTTATTTAAAATATACTTTTTCTTTTTTCTGAATAAGTATATTCTCTTGTTTCCTTCCTATATTACATGAAAAACTTGAGCAGGTTTCCTTGAACCTGCTTTCTTTTTTAAAAATGACTGTTTTTCTTGCTAAATTTTCATTGCTTTCTCTCTTATACTAATTTAATGGGCTTTCTTCAAAATAGTCTTTGTGTCTCTATCTTGTTGAATTTTTTGGATTTCCACCAGATGATAGATGCTATGTGGACTTGACTATTAAATGATGGTAATTTTTATAATATTGAGCACATGTAGGATTTAAAACCAGTGAAAATAAATTTGAGATTAAGAAAAGAAAGCATGAAAGCTCCAATTGATGAGAGAATGCATAGTAGTTGATGTCAATCTTCGAGGTGTGTATTTTAGTTGCTATGGGCAGGAAGAACATGGTAATTGGATTACAGTTGAGAAAATCGCTGTTCCTTTTTTCTAGTATAGAATGCAACTCTGTGGACATCTGATTAAGATATACAATTAAAACAATGTGTGGATAATGAATGTACAAATTGTTAATCTTGAGGATCTGGTTTTATGAGCCTAGCCTAGTGTAATTGTCAAGTTAACTTGAATTTAGGGTCTATTAGTTTCGCCAAAAATGGCTTTCGGAAAATTATTTCTGGAAAATGGACTTATTTTCTGGAAAAAGAAAAGTTGATATTTTGTGTTGTTTTGATGGTTGTGTAAAATAGTTTCCATTGTTTGGCTGTTTTTTTAGAAAATCTGTGTTTATATAAATGGATTGATCCCTACACTTAAGGGATTGATCCCCCTTTTTTTTTTGGCTTTAACTTCTTTTCTTAGGGAATCGACTCCTATATGTAGGGGATCAATCTTTTTTTGCTTTGCTTCAAGAAGGGATCAATCCTTATACCGTGGATTGATACTTTTTGCTTTGTTTCAGCTTTCGGAAATGTCTTAAGTTTTTCAAAAGCACGGGGCATTTTTCATTAACCAAGCTATTTTCTGCAAAACAAACGTTGGAAAATGCAAATAACATTTTTCAGATGTTATTTCCACAAAACAAACGGACCTGTAGTAAGAAGAGTTTGTTCTCTACTCCGAATCTTCTACTACTGCCTACTCAGATGTTATTTCCACAAAACAAATGGACCTGTAGTAAGAAGAGTTTGTTCTCTACTCCTAATCTTCTACTACTGCCTACTGGAGTTCTCTAAAGCCATTTGATACTCTTTTCCATAGATCTGATCTTCGTCACTTTGTTCTTTTCTTTTTTTTTTTTTTTCCTTGTCCTTCATCTGCTCCATTGACCACCTAGCATCCCTCTTGATCTGTCTTTTTTTCCCCCTTTTCCCTCTAACCCCTTCCAGTCTGTCCCTTTTTGATTTTCTGTCATCTTTACTGTCTGCTTTCTTCTTGCCATGTTAAAAACGAACAAGAAAAAAGGAAAAAAGTTATAGGTTTCCCTTGGATTTTCTGCCTGGTGGTCATTAGTCTCTGGTAATTTGGATGTTAGCTCCTGTTTCATAAGGATGGGTGTTCCCATTTTGTGTAGACACCATATGGCGTATGCATGACTTCTATATTTATTGACTGAAATTAATTTTTTGTCCCAAGCCCCCCCCCCCCCGCCCAACACACACATATAAAAGAAAAACAAAAGTCACAATCGCCAACTGATGAATATTTATTATCTGCTTTTGCCTGTTTCAAATGCCTGCTAATCAGTTATGGTAAGCGACATTCTTCAGTTAACACCTTAAGGTTTTACTTTTGTTTCTTCCCTGAAGACTTATTTATTTATTTATTTATTTTTGGTAGATAAAACTATCTACTTTTGAATATTTGGTACTTATAATCTATAATGCTTTCGATTGATCATTTTCTTTCTGCTGTTGTTGTTCTAGTTAAATTAGTGATTATTGTCTTTTTCTTGCCAATGAAGCTAATCAGGAATGGTGAGATTGATGCAGCAATTAGCAAACTTCGTGATTGGTATCCTCATATTGTTCAGGTGTGTACCCAATTCTATATGTCTACAGTTGTGAAAATATAAATTTACTGTCACAAGAGGATTTAAAGTATGCTGTCAATGAGTATGAATGGGTAAGGCATGCATGAAACTCCTTTAACATCATTCTAGAATTTTGTTTATTCTGTTAAAGCATTTATATTTTTCTTTCTCTCCCTTAATTTTTTTATTTTCAGGTTCCACTATTTTTTTAACAAAATACTAGTGTCATGCCCATGCAATGCTGCGGGTATTTTAAATAGTTGTCAAAAATTTTTAAAAGAAAATCAATCTTAAAACAAAATCGAGAAGAAAGAACAAATTATCAAAGCAGATAATATATAGTAGCAAGCATAAACTATAATTTCTCTAAGGAAAAAATGCATCATCAAGCCAAACCTAAGCTCATTGGAAAAGCTTTTTAATATAACCTACAAATTTTCAATCATTAAACTAACCTGTGACAAATTCTTCTTACTGCTTGAATGCAGGTAATAAGATACTCTATCCCTTTCCTTTAGCAATCTCTTAGATACATACTGAAGAAGATCAACATATGAAATAATAGTCAACATTTTTTCTCATAAACCAATTTAACTAAAAATTGTATAATAAGGATATAAATAGTTAAATTTATATATCCAACCCCGAATAATGTAGTGCATGGAAAACAAATCTAATAAATTATGGATCAAACTTAAAAACACCAATAAAGAATTAACTAAACTCATCCATATATATTTGTAATCTTAAATGAATCGCATGATGCATAATTTCATATGTAGAATCCGGGATCTTCTTCGAGTTACCTTAACAAATGCGAATAAGAAAATAAGATTTGAGATGGCATATAAATTTTCTCATGTTTGTAATCTTTCAATTGCATAAATGAAAAAAAATTGATAAAATCTGACACCAAAAGCTCCAACATGAAAAGAAAAATAATAAATGCATTTTATTCTTCATAATGTTACAATAGTAGAACAAAGTGTCATTATGTTTTCACAAGTCCAAAGAAAGATTGGGGAACTATGAACAATGAAAACAATTTAAATTTATGATTAAAAGAAGCACTATTTTCATGACAAACAAAAATAACTCATGATATCAATTAAGCTTATTGCATTCCATAGAAATTACCCAAAAAATTTAATAGTTGAAAATCGTATGGAATAGCTTCTTGAGATACCAAGTTTGAAATAGAAAAAAAAATAAAAAAATCTAAGCTATTAAGTCAAAGAAAAAGAAACCCTTTGGAAGAAAAAGGATGTTCTTCTATTTTCTATTCAATTTCCCTTTATTTTTTGCTTTTCTCTAGTAACCAAACATTGCATTGTATAATAATTTTTTAAAAAATATAAGACAAACCAAAATATTTAGAAATGGGTTTTCTAATTTGGACTACAATATACAATCTAAAAAAAAAAAAATTAGGAATATAAATGTAAATTCTCATATCAAGTAAATGCAGCATGCTCCAAATAATTACCTATTTTGGCTAAAAACAAACCTAAACTTGGAACTTTATTCTAACTTCAGAGTGCAGCAACACTTATTGCCTATCCCATACGAAAATAACAAAAATTGGGTTTAGAAAGTCCCATTATCAACCTTAAGAAAAAGAGCTTGTGGGCCCATTAGCATCACATAGTCTTACCTGCAATGGAATCAAGAGCTTTAGTGGATTCATGTCTAACCATTTGGTTCCCACTCACATTTTTGAGCATATTAATAAATGCAGTTCAAGTAGCTTTATTTTGGAATTGACCCAAGACATAAGCAACCTATGTTGTGGCAAGGTGACAGACATAAAGAAATATCCGTTCAGTTGTGAAGGAAACACATTAAGATTGCATAAAGGATAAGACAATTATTTATAGGAACATCATCAAACCTCGTGTTTCAACAAAGCACTTTTAGTTATAAATGAATTTTTTGTGCGAGTTTAGACAATTTGTAATTTATAGATTATAGATTTGGTTTTGGTTTAAAATTGTATAAACTATTTAAATAATAAATAATCTTGAACAGTCCTCACCAATTTGTAGCTTCAGTTAAAAATTGATATAATATGCATTAACATATTAATTATCGAGCAAGCATCACCATACAAATAATAAAATCAATCAGAATGCTATAAAAGAATAGAAACCAATGTAAAAATTATCAAATTACACAAAACAAAAGCAAATCACCAAGCTTTAAGGTCATCACATGCAGCGACACATAAAGATAAACAAATCACTGACCAAGACACAGTCAAACACCAAAGAAGAAGAAAAAGAAGATCACCTTAATTGATAGTAAAAATTACCTAAAAGCATAGGGGAAATGCTTCACATGTTAATGACCGATGAGCGCATATCTTGCTAACCTACAAGAAAATTAGCATACTGTTTAGAGTATCACCATAACTAGTTATCAACAATAATCAAAAGCACAAAAGAAGTCCTCCATTTTCAGTTGCTTCTTTAAATTTTCTTTCCCAAAATATAGGATTCTGTTAATTACACATGCTCAGTTTTAGGTTCTGTAAGTAAACACTCAACCTCAATTGCTTCATCTTCTACATTATATTTTGATTGGAAAATAATATGTTGCACGTTTATATAGAAAATAAGCATATGAAGAAAAAAAATTATAAGTTCAGGCAAAGCGTATTGTAGAATAAGTTTGATATTCACAACAGATTCAAGAAATAAAATAATTAAATAAAATTATAAACCCATGCAAAGTTTTATTATTTTCTTAAAAAGAGGTTAGCTTAGGTGAGATGATGGCAGCTTAGCATAAATAAATAATATTTTAATTACATTAGATATTCAAATGCAAGAGAACTATGCAAGAAATTAAAAGCAAGCTATGCAACTGAAATAGATAACAAAATTTGATCTAATAACTAGACGTGAATAAATTTACTTTATTATTTTGATTCTAGAATATTTCAAGGCAAAGTATGAAAATCAATTAGCTTCCGTTTCTTGTTCTCTACTTTTTAAGCTATTAAATATAGTATCAGAAATGAGGTTGAAACCAAGGTGATGAATCAAACATAGCATTCAAAACGCAAACTATAATTATTGTAAAAGTATGTTGCAGTTTCATTAGTGCGAAAGTAGCAATAGATGATGATAGAGAAAGTGTTCGATAAGCCGGGATTTGATGATGTATTTGAAACATGTCATAGATTTTTAAGTTGTCATCAACCATTTTGCTTCCTTTGAAGAGCCAACAAAAATAAGTAAGGTAACTTCACAACTTTGCTTTCAGACCATTGTAAAATTTTTTACTGCATTTGCAGGTTAGGGTATGGGTGAAAGAAACAAACAAAAAACAATGCCAGCTTATATCCTGTAGATATTAATCTGCTTAAACGTTAAAAATTTTAGCTATGGTTCACTGTTTTTACCCCCTTCAACAATTGGAAAGAGCCAAAAAATTGGAGGAAACCTTACTTATTATGTATAAGCTCTTTAGCTTTAATAGCATTTTTGATCTACTTAAGGCTAATATGTATGTTGCCAATATCAACTCAACATAAAAACATGTACTTAAAAAAAACTTAAATCATGGAAAATATACTATTAAATGCTCAAACTTTATAAGGTATTTACCCAAAATTCCTACAAAAAGATATATATCAATAACAAATTAAAATTGAAGCAAGCACTAAAAGCATTAAAATTTTTTTTTTTAAAAAAAAGAACAATTTGAAGTTGGGATCTATGAAACATTTGTCACAAGACTGTTCTTGGTAAATGAATTAATTTAAAAAATCTCAATTTAAAAGAATTTAAAAAAACCCTAATTTTTGAAAGCAAATAACTAAAAAAGTTCAAATTGAACAGACCTTTCTAAGAAATATGTGCAAAATTTAAAAGATTTGCATTTGTTAATAGATTAGCTAAAACAATAGCAATAACAAATCCTTTTAAACACAAATATTAGATAGAAAATCTATTTGGTTGTGTAGAAAAGATAGAAATTAAGGGAAAGGAAACGATTTTTTCCTTAATGATACCAAAAGAGAAGAAAAAGAAGCAAAACTAAACTTTTCACTTTCAGCTGAAGAAAGAGAAACGTATTGGATTCAACTCAGCTCAAGTAGTATGAAATTCACACTTCTTTGTTCTAAACAAAAAATAAATAAATAATCAGAAATGAACTTCATTTGTTAAAAAATTTTCACTAACCTTTTAAGTTTCTTGGCAACCAAACAGAGCTAGATACTAATGGATTTATAAGACATTTATTTAAAAAAAATATTGAGCTACTTCGAACCTAAACAGGATTTTAGATAAGATTCATTAGATTAATTAGATCAATTTGGTTCTGGTAATGGAGTAGACAGCCCTGTATTTTGAGAACTTCCCTTACCAAATTGAAAAACAACACATCTCCTTACAAACCTGCTCACATCCTTGAACATATGAGGCCAAAAATAATGATCCGTGACCAAAGCCATTGTTTTGTGTCAGCCAAAATGTCCACCCAATCCATTCCTATGAAGCTCTCTTATGATTTGTTCTCGCAATGATCCCTCGGAAAGGCATAACTGATTACCCTTGAATAGATACCCGTCATGCAATCTGTATGGCAGCTTATCTACTGCTTCTGGTCCTTGCAAATCTTTCACCACCTGACTGAAATAGGGATCTGTTTGATATTGGTTTTTTTTAACTCCTCAAATCCAATAGCTTGAGAACTCATTATGGTTAAAATCAAATTTGGCAATCAAATCCTTCATTCTGTCCAAAAAACTAGAGGTAAGAAAATAATAAAGAAAAAATAGAAAGCGAAAAATGAAAGTTGAAAGAACAGAATGGCAAAACGTGCAAGAGGAAGAATGGGTTAGTTTACAGATTTGTTTCTACCAGCTTCAATCATTTCTTTCTTTTCTTTCTAACTTGCTTACCTACCTTCTTCCATTTCTACTCAATCTTCATTCTGCCGTGGGAAAGGAAAAAAGAGTACTTTCCAGATTTCTTTATTTTATCTTTTTTTAATATTTTTCAAATCTGTCTAAAAAGACAAAATTGCCATGGTACATTTTTAAAAAGTCACTGAAGTTCTCAAGGGACTTAAAAATAATAGCTTGTAGATATGGCCATTGGGAATTTAAGGAGCGCCCTGCATTTGTTAATATTAAATTTAACTTGCATTCTTGCGTTTACTTTTATAATTGTTTTCCTTCTTTCTCTCCCTGTCTGTCCTTCTGTTATGGTACTTGTATATGGATATTGGCTGATACATTTATAACTACTGATTTGAATGAATAGTTTCTTTGGGGGAAAAAAGAAAGAAAAAACTTCTTCTGTCCTTGTTGGGATGGAATTGGAACAGGTTTAGTTGCTTTTGAGGAGTGCCTCGAATAGGGATTTTTAAACTGGGTCAGTTTATAGCCAGTGATACAACAGAATCTTTTAATGTTCTTGCCATTCCGTCCCTGGAGGGGGAAAAAAAAGAGGAAAGAATTGCATATTATTCTACTTTCAATGGGACTAGTTACATTAAAGCTCTAATTACTCTCCTCAAACATTAAGGTTGCCTTGGATATTAGTCACGACATTTATGATTTTCCTTCTCTTGTGAACGTTTTCTTATATACATTAGCTGCAAAATTCTGCGATTTTTCTTCTCACACATAAATTTTGAATGGTGAAGAAACTATTAAGGAATGGATTTTTTTTTTTTTTTTTTTTTTTGAGGCAGTCTGCTTGTTCGTTATTCCATAAAATTGGTATAGACTGTTTTGGATTAATGCATAATCTTTCTGTTATGTCCATTTACATGCTACATGCAGGATGACAAATCAGCTACATGCTTTCTGCTGCACTGCCAAAAATTTATTGAATTGGTTCGGGTACATATCTTTTCCTCTATATAGCTTGTGTAGTGATAAGTATTTTTTATTTCTATGAAAAGACATTAATAAGAAATGCTGATTCATCTTGTTTTAACGTATGATGAAAAATAGCTTACCGGATGCTATCTATTTCAAATCTTGTGACTTCTAGCCTAAATTCTAGTTTCAGATCTATTAGAAGATATATTCTAAGTAGAAAGCTTCATGAAATTCTAAACTTAAAGGATTTGGTATGACACTACTTACCCCCCCCCCATTCAAAACATTAAAACAAATGGTCCATGTGGAAAACAGTTGCAGAGCAACAAACTAATAGAACCAAATAACATATGTGCAAGAGAAACAATCTTAAATCCGGATTTTTTGTTGAACTTAAAATATAAAACTAATTGGTAAGTTAGGTAGGGTGACTATAATAAAATTTGACTTTGTATGAGCATAGACCTGGTGGTTTTGTTGTTGACCTCACACATAAGTTTCTTATGCTTTCTTGTGAAGTGTATGCTGCACAGTCGGTTAATTTTAATTGGTGATAAAAGTAAATCCTCACACTGATATACTTGGAGTATCTATGATATAAAAGGGGCCTCTGCCTCTGCCATTGTCAATTAGTTTTAGATAAATGCCTATAGTAAAAATTTGACAGTTTATACATGCTTGTATAAAAACATTGCATTGCCTCCTTGTTCTGGTTTCACAATGAAGCCTGAAGAAGTTGTATGCATATTACAAAACAATGGTAGCATGGGTGGTAAATATTTGCATGGCTAGATACCAACTAAAACTGAAAGAAAATTTCAAGTGAAAATATATGTACATATATATATATATATATATATATCTGCATGTGTATGAGCTTTGAACTTGGATTCCCGAATTATGTAGTGTATCCTTTGATTGTGTCAGTATCAGATGGTTGATGCCTTTTTGTTTGTCTATTGAGATATATGT
>JBBYHK010000023.1:8866555-8894663 GCA_038382065.1 Adansonia grandidieri | reverse complement strand
ATTTTTAAAATAAACAATTAGATAAAATTTATTTTCAATTCTTATATTATTTGAAGTCACATTTATCAAACAATTTAAATGCAAGTGATAACAAAAAAAATACAAAAATTAAATATCATAAGACTAAAAGTACAAAAATAAAAATAGATTTGACCCGAAATTCAAAGGTTTCTTAAAATTTTAAATGTTTCACCTTTGCTGGTAATAAAAAACCCTAAAATTGCAGTTGTTCTTCTCAATCGTACTTCCCATTTCTTAATGCCCAAATAATCGGATGAAAAACCCTACTTAAGAGAAAGTGCTTACAGCTTGCAACGCCAGAAACAGCAAAACCCTTCTTTTCACTTTGCTTCCCGCCTCCTCACTTCAGCTCAGCTCAGCTTTCCTTTCTCTTTCCTCTTATTTTCTCTTCAAATTGACTTTTCCATTTATTTTAACAGACCTAAACACCAAACAGAGATAGTGAAATGCTTTTGAGGGATGCAGAAACTCATAAGAAGAAGCCCTTCTGGCCCTTCTCTTCTTTCCACTTCTTCCCTTAAATCCTCTCCGCCTTTTCTTTCTCTTTCTCTTCTTCTTCCTCTTCCTTTCTCGTCTACTCCTCCTCCTCCTCCTAACATTACCTCTTTCACTATGCCCACACCCACTCTCCCTGGCTGCGGCTCTGCCCTCGCCGCCGCCTCTGTTACCAACAAAAACCTTTCCTTTTCCCGCCGGTTCTACACCACTGCTTGTAGTATTTACCAGCCCAGCTTAAATACAAGAACCTCTCTACGGGCTTGGCCTCGAAGAGTTGGGATCCGACCGGCTTGGTGCCATTCTGGTGGGGTGGAGGAGCAGTTGAGTCCAATTGAAAAGCCCAAATGTTTGAGTGAAAATGAAGGGAAAGAAGAGAAAAATAAGCCGATAAGGTTGAGTAGAAGGCAAAAGGGTTCAGGGGTTTTGGTGGGGTGCCCGGATTTGTTGACGATTCCAGGTGTGGGACCTAGAAATTTGAGGAAGCTTGTCGAGAATGGCATTCAAGGTGTTGCTGAGCTCAAGCAATTGTACAGGGAAAAGGTTTTCTCTTTTTCTTTTCCCTCAAAATTTTTAATTATTTTTGTAAAAGTTTATTCAGATTGAACTGTTTATATGGAGCTGGGGTTTTGGGTTTTATCTTTTATCTTGGTTTTGATGTGCATTTTTTGGTTTGTTTCTCATGCTGATGACGTTGAAAATTGAGACAAATATTGGCTTTTGTTGCATTCAAGTTCATTTGGTTGAAGTGTTTAGTGTTTTCTAAAGTGATTTTCCCTAGTTTTTTCGTGGAGTTTTGCAGCTATAAGAGTTTGTTGTTTATATTGCCACTTTTTCTGGAATGGAATTCTTTTATTCTGTTGTTCTTTTTCATTTGCTGCTTTAAGTATTGCAGATAATGAGTGGTCTTTTTTTCTTAAGCTATTTCAGAAAATGGATACGTTTTTACAGACCTTACAGTATCTTATCTGCATCACTGCGTACATTCATGTCTGCATTACACACAGCACTCTTTCTAGATTCCAAGCTTTTCTTCCAAGAGTATCGTTATTGTATAAAATTTGTAGATGCTGGTGGAATGTGTTGTTTCATAAGGTGCTCGCAATAGTAAGAGCAAAGATAAAGTGGTTATGTTGTTTTTTAAAAGTAATTTCCTAGTAGTTTAGCATTGTTGCTGGAAAAAGCTTGAGTTGGGAAAAATGTGTTTAAAAAGTGTGGTAAAAATATGTTTAAAGATTTTTTTTAAGTGTTTGGCATTGTTGTGATGAAGTGTTTTGAAAGTTGAAATGTTAAAAATATATGTTTAAAATAATGAAAGTTTAGAGATGTGAGGATAATAAAGTATTTTTATTCAAAAGCTAGTTTCCAAACCTCAAATGATCTATTTTCTTGGCTTTTTGACTTGGGTTGCTAAACCATGAGTTTAAATGCAAAAGCCAAATTTTTTTATTTGTTTAGCATTGCGTTTTGTGGTGAAAAGTAGTTTTTGACCTTAAAAAATGTGTCAACAGCAAAAAAAAAAAAAAAAAAAAAAAAGAAAGAATTGTACAGTCTCATTATCCAGGACCAAAATATGCACAATTCATGGGTGGTTTCTACTTGTATGAGTGGTGATGATGGGTTTATTGGAAGTGATGGGCAAAAATGTAAATGAAGCCCAATCCGTGTCCAAAATGGTGCAAATGGTTGTTATGAGCCCCTAAAGGTGAAGACCAGAGTTCTTGATTCAGTAGGTCAAAAAAACTTGTGCAAACTTATGTTTCATGTGCATGGAATAAACCACCATTTTTTCTCTGATGCTTTGGTTAAATTGTTTGCTGATTGAGCTTTACTTTTTTCTTTTTGCCAGTTTTTTGGAAAGGCTAGCCAGAAGATGGTTGAGTACTTGCAAAGTTCTGTTGGAATTATCCACAGAAATCATGCTGAGAGTATAACAACTTTTATTAAGGAGAGTGTGGATGAAGAACTGAAGGATTCAAACTCAGATACGAAGCCAGCTGCCAAGAAACGGCTAACATTCTGTGTTGAAGGAAATATCAGTGTTGGAAAGACAACATTCCTTCAAAGAATAGCTAATGAAACACTGGAGCTGCGTGATCTTGTTGAGATTGTTCCAGAACCCATTGATAAGTGGCAGAACGTTGGACCTGACCATTTCAATATATTAGATGCATTTTATGCTGAACCACAGAGGTATGCCTATACCTTTCAAAATTATGTTTTTGTTACAAGGGTTATGCAGGAGAGAGAGTCATCTGGGGGACTTAAGCCACTCAGGTTGATGGAAAGGAGTGTCTTCAGTGACAGGATGGTAAGCATTGAATAGTTTCTTTTTATTATTGCTTTTATATATATATTTCCTGCAGGTTATTACGATATGATAATAGAGTTTCCCTTTGTGTTGTCATGTTCTGCATATCCAGAAGTTTTCATAAATCTAAGTTTTTTTTATCTTTTGAGGATTGTAAAATAGGTTTGACTTTGAGCCATTACGAAAGCAAAGGATCTTAGAAGTTCCTACTATTTTTCAGTTCACGAATGACCAAAGTCATTGGATTTTAATCCTTGCAGTTATTTCCTTTCTCCTTTGGTTTATTCCAATCAAGAGGAAGAAGGCAGACCTAAGAGTTTCAAGGCTGATGATAGCTTATCTCATTTTTACTTAAGAAAGCCCTGACCTAAGAGTTTCAAGGCTGACAACTTTATCTCATTTTTACTTAATTAAGGTGTTTGTACGAGCTGTTCATGAAGCAAATTGGATGAATGAGATGGAGATCAGCATTTATGACTCATGGTTTGATCCAGTTGTGTCATGCTTGCCGGGGCTTATTCCTGATGGTTTTATCTATCTAAGGGCAAGTCCTGATACATGCCATAAGAGGATGATGCTGCGAAAGAGAGCAGAAGAGGGTGGAGTGAGCCTAGATTATCTCCGTGACTTGCATGAAAAGCATGAGAGTTGGCTTTTACCTTTTGAGAGCGGAAATCATGGAGTACTGTCTGTTAGTAAGTTACCCGTCCATGTGGATAGCTCTCTGCATCCTGATATCAGAGATCGAGTATTCTTTTTAGAGGGTAATCATATGCATTCTAGCATTCAAAAGGTATGATGGTTTTGCTTTTGTGGAATTTAGTTGCTTTCCTCCTTCGGATTGATCTAATGTTCTTTGTTTATGAACAGGTTCCTGCTTTGGTGCTTGACTGCGAACCCAACATCGATTTCAGCAGAGATATTGAAGCCAAGAGACAGTAAGATAACAATACATTCAGTTTTCATCGTATTGTTTAGAAGATAGCAGTTACCTGAATATTATATCTGCAATTTTTAATGCTGTCTTGATGGGTATATAAATTTTTTACTGGTTTTGGGGCTGGGACGGTGGGGTATATTCGAGGAAGACTAATGGAAGCGAAAGGGATTTGAACCTTAGGCTTAGCCTTCTTAAAAGGAGTGACAGTCACTAGTGCCAAGCATAGTTTGAATATCAAATGAGTTTTGCTTGCTCGTCCATAAACTAAATGAACAACAGAGCTTCTTTAATGTCAAATGGCTGGTTTCTAATTTGTTTCATCTCCTGATCCTGAAGCTATTACTTTAAATCAAGAACGATCCTCGATTTGCATTTTATTCATTTTTTAATTGAAAGATGGGAATATGATACTTTAGTGAGACCAATTTTGAGTGCATGTTTTACAAAGTAAACTTCTTTTGATCGTATCTTAGGCCTCTTATTGTCTATCAAATCAATAGAAGGAAAATAAACGTGAAAAGTATTCTGAAATATAAAAGTTTCAGACACTTAAGTGGTAACAATGTCTAACGGATTGGCTTCACGGTTTCTATTGTTTCTTATTACACTATCATCATGCAAAGGGAAAGAAATTTCTCTATGCTTCATTTCTTTAGTTGAAAAGTTCATATATTTGATCTGCCTTTAGATTTAAACTGTTCCTGAACTGGCTTTGGTGAAGGTATGCACGCCAAGTTGCAGAGTTCTTTGAATTTGTGAAGAAAAAGAAAGAATTCTCACCCACTAAAGCTGGTGAAGAAGGCCAAGCGAGTAGTCAACCACAGATTTTAATGCCTCATACAGGTGGATTATGGGTACCAGAGGGAAAACATTTCCCAGATGCTGCTCTAAAATCTTTAGAATTCCGGCGAGCCATGTCATACATGTCAGGGTCAGGCTAGTCAGTTTTTCCTTCCCCCTATCCCACTCCCTAATCTTGGTTTGGTGTCTAGAATTGTGTTACTGTTAGACGTGACACTAGGTTGTTGCCTCATGTAAAAATGTTTTTTAACCATTAACCTTTAGGAATGTAGAGATTGCTGTAATGCTTGTTGGATGCTTGGATGAATAATCTTACTGTCGACTGTGAAGTCACTGGAAGCTCAAGCTTTGTTTATAGGAAGTAGCTTCTTTAAATGCACTCGGTTGTTGGTGTAATGGTTTTGGATGGAACGGTGCTTTCCTTTCCTGTGGTAGCAACAATTTTAATAGAATGGGAGTTGGTATGGTTATCTGTAATGATGCACCAATCATTAATTTTAATGTTGATAGAATGTTAGAAAGAAAAGAACTTCCCATTCTACACTTTAGGTCGTGTTTATTTTATTAGAAAATCAAGAAGAGAATCAATCAACTGATAAAGGACTTCGCTTAACTATTCTATTATATTAAATGAAAGTAGGTAATAAAATAAGCCTTCAATATGGTCCAGTTGAAGGGTAATATTTTTAAAAAATTTCACATGCAAAACTTTTTTTTTAATATTTTTACGAAGGAAGAAAGAGAAAGGAAAATGAAAAAGAGAGGGAGCGAAAGAGAAAAAGGGAAGGAAAGCGAGAAGATTTTTGTATTTGTATTTTTTTGTATTATTTTTATAAATAATTATATTTAATGTATTATATATTTTTTTAAAATATGAATATATTAATAATTTATTTTATATAAATTTGAGAAGCTCTATTTTTGTGTTATTTTTTGTGTTATCTTTTAGTTATATTTCTTATGTGTTATTCATGTCATGTACAAAAATGACAAATTTAATTGATATTATCCAAAATTTTTTTAATTTTGTATCATATGTTGTATAATAATTGATTTTAAACAAATTAAAGGTTTAAAAAGGGAAGGAAAGAGGGGAAAAAAAGAAAAAGATTCGTGTATTAGTGTCGTATCAGTATTATAATTTCATGTCATAATTTTATCAAAGGTATTATAATTTATATAATTTTTTACATGTTGATAATTCGTTTTAGATTTTGACAAGTTCGTATATTCATATTGTATTTGTGTTATTTTTTATTTTGTGCTCTGTTTTAGTTATTTTTTTCGTATTGTTACAAAATTGTTAGAGCTAATTAGCAATAATCAAATAATTCTTAATTTTGTAACACGTATCGTATAATGATTGTTTTTTTCAAATAAAGTCATTAATTCTTTTTATGTTATTGTATTAAAATAAAAATATTATGGTGGTTAAATGATTAAAAAAACTAAATTAGATGATTTTATAAATTGAGTTACAATAGTTGTGTTTAAGTTTTATTATATTTTTATGCATGTCTTTATATGTGTCACGGGCCTAGACTTAGCAAATTGTGCCACTTTAGGCTAAGAAATCGATTCCTTATATGCATAAATTAGCCTTTAAACACTCAAAAGGATAATCTGAATTCCTTTAAGGTACTAAAGTTAAAAAGCTTACCAAGGCTAAGCAAAATAATAATAATAATAATAAATACAAAAAGAATAAAGAGGAATGTTTAATGTATTACTCAATATTTGATCAGAAAAATAGGATGTGAAAGCCTTTTATTTATAGTTAAATTATTCATACGTCAATAGCTCAAGTCATTTTCAATGGATGGCTAAGATTATAGTTATCTATAAATATTTAAAATTCCCAAAAAAATTTAAGCTCTAACTCTAGAGTTCTAAGTAAGCTAGAGTAACTGTGTTTGATTAAGTCTCTAAGTTTCTAAACACTTCGTGCAGATTTAGATCTTTTAGATTACTCGATGTAGGAGGCTTATTTTGGTGGGCGAAGTGGCGCCATGTAACTTGTGTCTTGACCTAGGCTGTTGAGTGCAATCCATGACATTCTCCTTTATCTGTTTCAACGACACTCTCATCATGACTTTCGAATAAAACTACTTAATGTATCATGGAATTGCATAATCCCTCGATTGGTTTCCAACTTGCGTCATTGTTGGGTAGTCCATTCACCAGAGAAAGTGCTCATGCCTGGAACTCTTTTATTGTACCACCCAATTTGCAAGAATACATTATACATCTTTATCATAGGAGGCCTCTACTACCATCAAAACGCATTGTGACTTGCCTGAGTCTAGATCTTCCTGATCCTTGTGGAATGAATTAAGCACGTTGACATGGAAAATTGGGTTACATTAAGCTTTACAGGTAACTCAAGTTTATAGGCCACCTTACTTACCTGTTTCTGAACTTTGAAAGGCCTTTCTATCTCCGAACAAGTCCTTCGGGCATGCTTGGGTTGCGTAACACTAAGTGTAGTTTTACAAGAACTATGTCTCTCACTTGAAACTACACACCCATGTGCTTTTGATCTGCCTATTTCTTGGTGCACTTTCCGGCCTTGTGTAGACGAGCCCGAGCTAAGTTGATATGCTTCAACCAAGTCTTCGCAAATTGGTAATTTGCTGGATTTAGTCTTACATAATCTGCTGCAACACGATTTGGTATAAGTGGCTACTATCCATTCACTATCTTGAACGAATTTTGGTTTCTAGCTTTACTTTGCTAAAGTTATAAGAAATTGTGCCAAATCCAACAATTTTGGCTAGTCATGTTGTGTTAAAATTAAAATGGAAAGGACTTTTTCTTATTGTCCCTTTATCTCATCCTTAAAAATCTCTTAAGTTATAGTGTTAAGCAACAATAAAACTATATTTGCCATTGATAACTTCAATATTTTATGTTAGTGTATGTTGACGTTAATAGCTTGACAGATAAGAACCAATTACTTAGCTTTTGACTTTTTGAATTTAGACACGATTGAACCTATCCTAAGTTTTTTTTTATATCAGTTTTTGTTTGAATATATGTTGTTGAGCTAACCTGTTGCAATTTATATTTCTTTCTTCCCTGATCTACACTAATCTAGACATTAAAAAGGCATGAAGGGAGCACTAAAAAGTTTGGATATTGCATATTTTCTTTGTATTTCACTTGGATTATGCTCTTTAAGGAAAAAAATCTTTGAAAATTCCAAAAACAAAGAAAATCATTTGGGGTCGAAAACGATTTTCTAATCCAGCCTACTACTACTACTACTATTAGCCAAAACAGTAGACTCTATAGTTTTCGATTTACCTATAATTATGCTTCTGGCCTATGAATGTCCAATCTTAAAGGTCAATGGCAGAGGGTTCACAGGCCCATCCTTGGCCCCTGAGATTAGTAAGGCTCGTGAACGACCCACTAGCCATGCTATGCAGTAACACAAGGCTCTATATCAAGACAATGGATTAAATGGTTTTGAAATCAATTTTGGGAAAATATAACATATTTGCCTTTTGTAGTCATGAATCCAAGCATTAGAAGCTTGATTTACCCCCAAATTTGATGGCATCAAATGGTAGAAAACATAAGCCATAATTATTCTATTGTTTCGAATTAGCCATAGCTCATCTTAAGATGTTTTCATAAAATTCGATTTGGCACATACAAAGCAGGAATTTTGAACTCAAATGCATGAACATGGTATCAAGCATCAAGGCATAATTAAGGCATATAGAGGCATTTTATGAAGCATATCATAAAACAAAACATGCTAGATGTACATATCATCAAGAACAAGTAATGATATATCAAATGGACATGTATATGGCATGTCGCACATCATAAACATCCAAATCCTTATATAATATAGCAAGTAAACAACAAAGATCAAAACATAAGAGACCATAAAGAATCATGGTAGAAGAAATACATGGTATAAAAATACATAGCTAGAAAGCAATCCTACCACATCATGATAATGCATGAAACATCACCAAGGTCCCATGAAAGAAAGACCAAGAAACCACCCCATTAGTCAATCTTAATACAAGTTCAACATTATTTCAAAAATGAAGCCTAGGCTTGATTATTACATGAAATTGCCACCAAAACCTATCATCCTTTGCTAAATGGGTTTGTTAGAAAACCAAGAGTAAAATTAACCCAATATCAATTAAATGTAATATGACTTAAATAAATAAATTAAATTATTAAATTGATCACACTTCATTTAAAATAAATTTCACATGGCCTGGCCTCAAATTAAATGATTTTTGGAGCCAAAAATATGGAAAAATTCATAAAAAAATGTTAATGATAAATTTAAAGCAAAGTGCCACGGATTAACCCAAAATGCCTAGAGGTATCGATATATTAACGTAATGTATCAATACATTGGCGTATGTATTGATATATTTTGGTCTAAAAATCAATGTTAGCTACTATCAAGGTCGTGTATCATGACATGCCCCTCCTCGAATCACTCGAAATGATGGGCGTGACTTAAAAATGTGCTTTTGGTATATCCTTTGATTGGGCTTTGATTAGGCAATGTAGAGACGCTCTATTTTGTCTAGCCTTAATTGACTTTTTCCTAGTTTTAAGGCTTAAATTGAATTTTCTAGGTCTGGATACTTTCACATGTGTTATAGATGATAGAAAGGTCCTATTAAGGTATCGATTGGTTCTTATAAGCTTAGTTTAACATAGTAAGGCATCTGAGCTTAATTCTTCGATTTAGGGGGTAGTTGTCAAATTTGAAAAACTAGGACTCGAGTCCCAAAAATTCAAGAATGTGAAAAATTGACTGATATATGTTTGATTAGAGTGGTTATAGAGGTCATTTGGATGAAAAAAGATTGGTTTTGAAAGTCATAATCAAAAGGCAACATAGTGGCAAAAGTCAACTATAAGCAAAGTCAATCTTTTAACCTAAAGATGGATTTTAAAATTAGAAGAATTCTACAACTCGGATTTCAAAATTGATTACACTGGAATGAAATTGAATATGGACTTTAGGTCAAGAAGGTGAAATCGGGATTGAATCATTAAAAGACCTTTAGGAATTTAGAATGTTAAGAACTCCTAAAAGCTTAGTCCGAGAGGTCTAGGATAGAAAATTCAGATTTTTTTCGAAGAAAGTTATTAGGGCATATTTTTGTTGCAGGATAGAAATTCAATTGCTTTTACAAGAACAAACCTAGTCAATTGAATGGAATAAAAAGTTATATATAGATAAGTATAAAAATCATGCCTTGACTGAATGTCCCATGTGATTAATTTGCCAAATTTTAATCATCCATTCAGTAAGGGTTGTAATGTCAAGTCCCCTAAATTAGTTAGGTGGTTACTGATTAAGCTAAGATCACCCTAGGGTGATTAAAGCTTAAATCATCAGCTTCAAGGCCTATAGGGGTTATCATCCATAATTTCATAACTTTTAAGCACTTAGCAAATTTTAGAAAATCTAGAATACTCTTTTTTTTCGCAAGCTCTCATCATCTTTAGGAAAAAGATCAAGCTTGGAGTAGGAATAATCTCTCACATTTCTCTTTGATTTTAATTCAAATTCATGATTTTTATGGCTCATGCTTAATTAAGTTTCGACCGAGGTGTTTACATGTTCTATAGCATTTAGCTAACTTGATCCATGATGCTCTGATATTTTGATTTGATTTTGAGTTATGACTTACTTGATTTCATGTTGTTTTAAACTTGACTAAGTAATTAATTGCCTCAATTTAACTTGAAATCATGTTTAGAAAGCCTAGCCTAGGTTCAAATAAGATGATCTCACTAGATCTAGATTTCAGCCAACCTTATTTCTTAGGATTTTGATGATTTAGGCTTAGTTGAGCTAGGATTTGATGATATTAAGCTAAAATTTAGAAAGTTTAAACAATGACATCATGATTTTCTAGCTATATATGATGTTCGAACATGAAGAAATTGAGAGGACTTGATTCGGCTAGCTTAAATTATGACGATCTTGAGATTAATTGATTTAATCTTGCATGATCTTGTTAATTTGAGCTAGTAAGAGCTGATTTGAACTAAAACCTAGGTGATTAGAACTTGAATCTAGTGCCAAATAAAGAAATTATAAGTTCTTGAACTAGGTAAAGCATTCGAACAAGCTAGAAAGTTTTTAGCTAGGTTCAGCCAACCTTAGGTCCTTAGTATACTTGAGCAGGCTTTGCATAATTGATGTTTAATTGGTGAAACTTAGATGAATTAAGTTGAGATGAACTTAGGTAAGCTAAAATTTGTGTTTAATTGGATGAATTTATAAGCTTACTTATTCAATTGTAGAGCTCGAATGTTGAAGGCATGTTATGATTGTTAATCATGTTGAATGAATTGAATCCAAGCTTAATTTCTTGTGTTTGATTGTTACATGATGTGAATTTGATGAGAAATTGATGCTTAGATGAACATGTCGATTTGGCTAAGGTGAATTTGGTGGATGATTAGTTGTTAGAACTATAGCTTCGTATTCTATATGTTTGATAAAATGCATATTAGGTTGTTTAGGTTCTGTAAAAACCTTATTTTTTTGTGAAAGATCCCCCAAGGGAAAGCTTTGGCTCACTTAATCAGTAGATGGATCAAGGTTTGATTTTGTTTAATAAGCTCTTTAATGAGTAACTTGGGGATATTAACTAAAATAGCTTGATTTAGAGTTGATTAAGAGCAAATAAAAATATTTTTAAGTGTTTTCAAGTATTTGGTTGAGTCTAAACTTGTTGAGCTTATAGGTGATGTTTAGGCAAGCCAAATTGTGTTGTTTATGCCATTAGGCTGCTAGTTATAGCATGTAAGTGAGTTAAATTGGTGTGCTATTCACTTGCCAAGAATAAACAATAATGAATAGAAGCTATAAAATCGGAGATATTCTCATGATTCCAATGCACATCACCTATTTTGAAGAATATAGTTCTAGGCCTTGGCATTGAGAATTTGTGTTGATTCCTTATATATGACATCTATGGAGTCCATTTGGTCTTGTTGTTGTACATTCAAATGTTCGAAAATGGGTTTTAAAAATTTGACAAAAAGCTTCATGATCACATGTTGAGTCAGAGCTACTATAGTACTCTAGCATTATTGTCTCACAAAAAAGATATATTTTGAGACTTTAGGAATTTTCGTTAGTATTTTTCATATAATCCTTATTGATTAGGCTGCATAATAGACTATTGAAACATTCAATTTTTTGATAGGATGGATATAGAAATATCCTAAAATCTAAGCTGTTTACATGGCCTATTTCAGTGCCTGATTAGTAGTATGAACTCTTTTTAATAAGGATAATTTTTTTTTTTTGCATTTTTCTTGTAGTTTAGATCAAAGCAAAGTGCATAATCTTTCCAAGCATGTACGGTTCGTTTGATAGGTATTCCAGATAAATCAGGAAGAAAATCTGGAAGGTAGGCTAGTCGAACATGCTATGCAATGTAGTAGTGTCCAATTAAAAAATTTACGTGATAGTGAAAATGATTTGTTGGCATTTTTTGAATAATTGTTGGTTGAATTATAGTAAGTCAACATTCATTAGAATTTGGTTTGGTGATTTTATGCGATAGGAACAATCCGAAATAAATTCGAAGAGCTTGAAAGGTCAAATCTCTTCCTGTTTCATTTCTCCCCGTGTTTGATGTTCATTATTATGGGGCATTCAGATGCTTCAAAATTGACTCCAGGAGTATCTTAACGTCTGAATAGGTCTAGGAGTGTCTTATAGAAGGTCCCTAGTGGCTCACACTAAAGCTTCAAAGTTGAATTAAATAAAATTGATTTTTAATATTGTTTCCAAAATTATGATTGCCTCAATTTATTCTCAATATGCTATTTTTTGTGATTTCTTTTGAATGGAGTTAAAATTGATAAAAAATATTGAAAATGGAGTCAATAAGTAAGTATTTTTCAGTCAAGTATTTTTGTGAAATTTTTCTTTATGAATGATTTTTGCTCCGAATCAGTTGTAAATTCGAGCTGATCATGATGATAATTTTGGGATACGTTTTTAGTGATATTTCTTTGATTTTGATGAATAGAAGAGAGATTATGATTGGATACATATGATTCGAGGAAAAAAATTCAGATATATTTGATTAGTTGGTACCAAGTATTGGGCATCACGAGAGGGATCAAGTTCTTACTCGTGGTGTAATTGACTCTTCAGCCAACTTTATAGATTCATGTCAGCACCGTGCCCCCTAAAAAATATAAATCCTCGTAAATTGGGATGCAAGCATTACTTAAAAATATTGGTACATGAAATTTGTAAAATTCTTGACAATGAAGTGTTCTTTTGACTAGGACTCTCCCTTTACTCAGAAGGGAAACTGTTGGACGAATCGCTCTCCTAACCGGTCTTGGATGGCCTTTACAAAATGGCTAATGCTTGGAGTCACCATCAATCATTTGGGCTAGGTGTGGTCGGATGCCTATTGAAATCAACATTTTGAGTTATGAAACTCGAGGCATCGATTTCATGGTTTGCGTGGTCCAAAGATTCTTCAGTTTGGGTTTTAGAGTTACTTACATGCAAAAAGGTATGAACCTTCTTACTACACCTGAAATCGGTACCTTTCTGGCCATTTCTTAACTTGGTTTCAGTTTCGTCAGTTTGGACTCGTCATTATTTTGATATATCTTTTTTTCATGCATGAATTTGTATAAAATAAATTCAGGTTTTAGATAAAAATTTGAATGACATATGTGCCCCGAAGAAGTAGGGAACATAGGATTTTTTACTACAATATTCTCTGGATTTAAATTTTAAAAATTGGATATTTCACCTCAAGCATTGGAAAGATACAACATAGAACACTGCCTTATAGATTTCTTGAAAAACAGTCTTAAAATTATGGATGCAAGATGACCGTCACAAAGCAAACATGTTAGTAAGACAATAAAATAAGATAATATCGCGTAACATAGATCACACAAAACAACAGAAAGGAAATGGTAGGGACGATTGAAATGTATCTTGTAGTTGTCATTGGTTATCTAAAACAACCAAGTCAACAATTTCGAAATGCATTTGCATCCATTGATTAATTAAATGTGAAAATCAAGTTTAATTTTTGCAAAAGTCTGGAGTGATCTAGGAGGGAAATTTTTTTTAGTGTTGATGATTTTTTTGAAAAGCTAGGTTAGAGTATTCCCTAAGAAAATAGGGTTAGAGTATCCCCACAGATGAAAATTTTGATGGCTTTAAAGTGACAAGCTTAAAAGACTTATCTTAACAAAGGCTCAGTGATTTCTTGACAAAATGACATCTTTAATGATTCTTGACAAAATAGGTGATTTTCGAGTTAAAGGAAATTGACAAAAGAAAGATGATAAAATGAAGATCCCTAATCTGAGCTTACAAGAGTTGATACATGTTTTTGACTTGATGGGGTTGATTAGGATCACGTGGAGGCATCTGAATGCCTTAGAGTGGAATCCAAAAAAATCAACTAATCTTCACCTATGTTGAAAACCCCTTTTTCCAAACTTTATTCTAGGCAAATTTAAAGTTTTAGGGGTTACGTGAGGTATCATTGGAATGGTGACTTGATAAAGTTTAACTAAAAGATTCTAAAAATCCCAAAAAATTGCCTTCCATGTAGAATTAATTTTCCAATTGGGGTCTAGTATAGCGCTGACAGCACAATTAGGGAAAAAGGGTGTGGTAAACTTTGAAAAATCATTCTCGACTCATAGAGAATCGTTAGATCACAAATGATACCTTTTTCAGAAAGTGAATTTCACAAAATTTGTAGGAAAAATATTTTAAAAATTCAAAAAAATTATCTAATAGGCCAAAATAGACTAAACAAAATGCAAATCGTTGATCTAGGGGTTTCAAATAGTATTAATTTAAAAAATCATAACACCCTCATCTGAAATGATTCAAAGGTAAACAAGATATCGTTGGAAAGGTAATTCAATTCCTTTTCAGGAAAAATATAATCAAATTCATGAAAAATGGTTTATGGTTTGAAAATAAATTTTTAAGCTGCAAACTCACCAGGGCAAAACTAGAGGAGTGTTTTTGATTTTTTCAGGTTTTTTAGGTCTAAACTCGGGCCATAGGCATCTATACATCTATGATATAAAGAAATGAATGATATGGATGTCATGAGCTTATTTACACAATTCTAAAGTAGTTTAGGATAATGAAGTAGCTTATTAACTAAGTCACAAACATAGAAACTCAAAGTAAAAAGATCAAGGCACAACCAACTTTGAACGTTGAAAGAAGCATTTTATTTTAAAAATAAAACATTTGGCCTCAATAACCTTTGAATCCAAACAAAAAACTTGTTTTTTCCTAAGATTGAAAAACCAAAGAGTAGAAAACTTTAAGTCCATGTTAAACCTTATTTATTGAGGTTAACATGGCCTTAACTTATGTGGTTTTAGGAAAACAGATTTTTAACAAGCAACAAACAAGCTTTTTGAAAAAAAAAAACATGATGAACTAAATATGATGTTCATGACAATAAACATGGCAGGCATATTCAAATAGGCAAAAATGACATTTAAGCATGAGAATGATGATAACATGTGAGGATATAAGCATAAGAATGCATTGAGATGTTAGTCGAATGAATGACATCAAGGAATATGCCATGGAAATGATGTAAATAGGCTTAGATAAAGAAGAACAGCTTGCTGGAATTTCATGATAGCATCCAAACATATCATCAAGATGCTCTAACACATAGAAATAAAGAAACATGAGGAAAGGGCTAATGAAGCATGACAAATCTTAAGCCTACCACATCTAAGGCCCCAAAATGCATGGGAAATCCTAAGATAAGGTCATGGTCAATATATTAGAGCATGTTAGAGTGATGAAAATGCAAATATAAGTAAAAGAAGGAAGAAACGATAAGAAATATCCTTAAAAACCTTGAAGACCTTGTTGGTAATGGTGAACAGAAAAGGTTTTAAACTTATAGCTCACCTTCATGCCTTTTCTTGCTATGATTTAACACAAAAAATGTGGTAGGGATAAGCTTGAAGGTTATTATATCAATGAAGAGGTGTTTTGTAAGGAAGGTAATGGCTATAGAACATTTTAAGAGTGTTTTTTGAAGGGATGAGGGAGAGCTCCAAGAATGAATATTTCCTAAGTATGGAGGCTAATGTAAAATGTGTCTAAAGGTTCCTTTGGCTCAGTTCATAACATATCTTATATAGGATTTAATCTTAGTCATAAAAAACCTAATAAATGTGGGGGTATTTAGGACATTTAGAGTGTATAATATGATGAGTCATTATACCAATGAGCAACCTTTCAACATTTGATTGGTTGATATACAACTTGGGTAGTAGCAACAAACCATGCATGGGCTGATATATTAAGTGAAGTCTGGTTTGCCTTTGATTAATCCACATTATAGCATGAAATGCCCTTGTAACAAGCATAATGGACAATTTAAAAATGTTATGGTCCTATGTTTTAAAGCCCAAAAATGAAGTCCATACGATTCTTAGTAAGGTATTTCTAATTTTGTATGATTTTTATGCCAAGGTCATGACCAAATTCATATTTTGATGTTAAAGTGAAAAAAAATGAGAAAATGGCATGAATCAGGCAAATTTTGCCCTGTGGTATTGATACCACAAGGTAAATTTTGTCTTCCAATACAACAAGCCTTATATCGATAATCAATGCAAATTTTGCTTCTAATCCCAATACAAGGAATTTTGTGTCGATACCAAACACCAAATTTTCCCTAGGTATTGATACTTCAAGCTCTGTATCGATACATCTTGATGAAAATTTATGATTTTAGTTATGATATAACCTAGTACTAATACCAAAGCCTATCAATACCACAACCCAAAGTATCGATACATGGCCTTTTATATCGATACTAGCAATGATGTTTTAGGGTTTTGATGATATGGTGGCCATGTAGCAATACCTAGATGCCATGTATCGATACTTACTCATACAAATGCAAATTTTGCACATTTCTGGCCCTTTGGACACCTGACCTTAGCTAGGAATGATAGATGACTGACTTTTGCTTATTCGAATGGACTTGATGATGCCTCAAATAGCAACTCTTGATGCCTTAGATGATGGCCCAAACAAAATGGGTGTCCATAATTCCTTTAGAGTTTTGTAACTCTTTAGTGAATGGTTTTAATAGGTGACCGATCACGCCTATCCAAAAAAGATTTGTGGCAACTTTTTAACCTAGTCACTCCCATATTTTGGTATATGAGGTCTAGATAAATGATTTGTTTGATTGGCTGGGGCCTTATAATGATTTGAAGTGTTATTTGCTCTAATATGTTGAGATTGCATATCGATATATTACGATAGTGTGATACGATGATAGCAAAGGGAAAGAAGACCATCAAATGGATTGCTTGTCCAACTAGTCTTGGATGGCCAACATAAAATGGTTGACACTTAAAAGTTGCCATTGATCATTTGGGCTAGGTTTAATCAGATGCCTATTGAAATCGATATTTCAAGTTACAAAGCTTAAAAATTGATTCCAAGGTTTACAAGGTCTAGAGATTCGTGGTTGGGTTCGGGAGTTTGTTATGAGCATTGAAGTATAAACATCCCCACAATGCCTAAAATCGATAATCGCAAGCCATGTCTTACATCGATTTTGATTTTCTCGATTTTGACTTGTCATTATTTCGACATAATCCTCTTTTTTATGCATGAATTTTGTGTAAAATAATAAACTCGAGGTTTATAGAAAATTTAAATTTATATGCACTCTAGAGAGGTAGGAAACATAGAGATTTTTGACTAAAAATGATCTTCGGATTTGCTTTTTGAAAATTGGATATTCTACGTAAAGCACTGAAAAGATACAGACACAGAATAGGGCCTTGTAATTTTCAAAAATAATTTGAAGAAATGAATTCAAAATGGACATCACAAAGGGATACATGTTAGTAAGATGAAAAATAATATAATAAATATGGCCTAAAAATAAACACACAAAAGCATAAAAAGGGAGGGACAATTAAGATGTATCTCGTAATTATTTTTGATTATTAAGGAATAATTGGAATGACAATTTTAAAATGCATTTGGACTCAGTGGTTGTTTAAGGTGTGGAAAAAAGGTTTTGATTAAAAGGCTCAGGGAATTTCGAGAGGGAGAAAATTTAGATTTTCAAGTGAAAAACGAGGTTAGAGTAACCCTTGAGAATATGGGGTTGGGGTATCCCTAATGGTGAAGATTTTATATAATTTCAAAAGAAGCTTTTGATTAAAGGGCCTAGGGATGTTCAAAGGGGAGAAAATTTAGATAATTGAGTGAAAAATGAGGTTGGAGTATCTCCTCAAAAGATCGAATTAGAGTATCCCTAATGGTGAAGATTCTAGATGATCTTGAAAAATGGAATTTTTTTAGTGAAAATAGGTATTTTAAAATTAAAATCGAGAATCCAAAAAAAAAATAAAAAAATTATTTTATTGTGTTTTGGCCTTGATTCAAGTCTCGTAGGACTCGTTTAGTCACATATGACTCTGTAGGGAATTAATAGGATGTATTTCGAGGCATTTAAATGCCTCAAAAGACTGGTTCGAGAAAATTTGTTTAATTTTTTAAATCCAAAAATAGAGGACAACATTGCGCTACTCGAATGTTTCAAGAGCAAATAAGGTTTCGCTAAAAAGATAACTCGATAAGGACTAACATAAAAATATCCCAAAAATGCCAAAAACTTGCTTTCTAGGTGAGATTGATTTTTGAAGTTAGGTTTGATTCAACACTGGCAGCACATTTAGGGGAAAAGGTGCAACGAACTTTACAAATCACTCTAGACTCATTAGGAATCATTAAATCACAAACAATACCTTTCAAAAAGGTAATTTCGAGAAACTTTTAGGAAAAATATTTTAAAAATCCAAAAATATATCATCTGATGTGTCGAAATGATCTAAACAAAATATAAATTGTTGATCCTAATGGTTTCAAATAGTAAAGATTCAAAAATCATAACTTCCTCATTTAGAATGATCTGAAAGCAAACAAGACACCATTGGAAAGGTAATTCAATACCCTTTTAGCGAAAAACATAAAAAAAAGTTAAAAAAAAAGTGTTTAGGGTTTGAAAATGATTTTTCAAGTTGTGATTACAGTGCTACTAGGCAAATTGGGTTTTTTTTTTTCAAGTTTTTTCAGGCCTGCCTCGAGTTACAAACATCCAAATGCCATGACAAAGAGCTTCAATAACGATAGTTCACAAGCTATTTGCACAACCCAAAAGTAATTTGAGACGATGGAATAACCTATTAACCAAGTCACTAGCAAAAGGGGATTATACCACAAAATCAAGGCATAATCATTTTAGAACAAGTAAAAAAAGATGTTTTATTTTGAAAATCAAAATATTTAACCTCATTTAACCATAAATCTAGATACGAAAAGCTTAATTTTTCCCTAAGATTAGAAGACCAATTGTTAAAAATATTAAATCTATGTTAATCTCCATTTATTGAAGGTAACATAGACTTAGCTTAGGGATTTCTTTTGAAAATAGATTTTTCGGCAAATAAACACCAAAGAAAGGCATCAAGAAGGCATTTTCAATCATGTAAAGCATGTAAACATGGCATCTATGACAAACATGTCTTGAAGCCATAACAAGATAGCATTTTTACCAAATAAAAACATACCAAAAATGCAAGGAATGCAGAAAAATGCATGATTAATTAAGATGATGCTTATGACAGCATAAAACATGATATCAACATGTGAAAAAATGCTTCCATGGCATGAAACAAATGGTGGCAAGTTTTTACAACATTAAAGACATGATTTTTAGGCCATCAAGCCAACACAAAATATTATCAAGCTCAATAAAAACATCAAAAAATCTTGATATGACAATGTATCCTTAAGTATTATGATTAGTGATGGTCGAGAATGCCAAAAATCAATGAAACAATGGTTGTTCTAAGATGAACTAAGACAAATAGGATTTTTTAAGTATTCAAGCAACATCAAGGCATCGTAAACTCAAAATATATTCAAAACAAGTTCAAAGATGCATGCTATGAAAGTCATGGTTTTAGGAGGATTGGTTAGTTATGATGGCATCAGGTATGTTTATATGGAAAGAAATAAAGAGAAAAGTATAGAAAATATACCAAGAAAGCTTGCAAAACTTCTTTTTTCCTTGTCCACTCAAAGCTATAATTTTTATGTTCTTATGATTTTTTGTATTTCTAGTTTTTGGCTCACTTTTCCTTCCTTTACTTGCTATAAATAAGCAAGAAGGAGAAGCAAAATGAGCCTTGAGGTAATACTATGGATAAAGAGAACTTTGGTGGTAAAAATAAGAACTAAGGGTTTTGGAGAGGTTTTGGAAGGTTGTTGGAAAAGCTACAAAAATGGAGAGTTGTTTTGAAAAAAATGGTTTGTGAGTGTTTAAAGTTTCCTTTTCGTTGAACAAAAGTTGGTTCTTTTTGTAATCAAGTGCTCTTTTTATAATCAAGTTGGTTTTTTTCTGATTTTTGTATTTCTAGTTTTTGGCTCACTTTTCCTTCCGTTACTTGCTATAAATGAGCAAGAAGGAGAAGGAAAATGAGCTTTGACGTAATACTATGGATAGAGAGAACTTTGGTGGTAAAAATAGGAAATGAGGGTTTTAGAGAGGTTTTGGAAAGTTGTTGGAAAAGCTACGAAAATGGGGAGTTATTTTGAAAAAAATGGTTTGTGAATGTCTAAAGTTTCCTTTTTGTTGAGCAAAAGTTGGCTTTTTTTATAATCAAGTGCTCAATTAAGTCCCACGATGTCTGAAATTGGCTTGGGAAGAAAAATGGGTGCATTACATCTAAAAATCTCCAATTGGGCATGGTTTATTTAGAGATAGCCTAACAAAATAGGGTGTCTACACCTTATATAGATACACTGATAGAATGTGTCAATACCTTGGCATAATGGATTGATACATACCCTAAAATTTGAAATTTTGGAAAATTGAAGCCAATTTATTGATAGCCTAGGGCATGGTATCGAGACACTTGATAAATTTTGCATGTTTTCTTATTTTTTGCTCTTAATTACTTTACCTTAGCTTGAGATGGTAGATATTACATTCAAGGCTGGGCCAAATGGGCTTGGTAATGCCATGGAGGTCTGAACAAAATTATATGTCTACAATGTCGTAATCTACAATGCCATAGAAAATTAGAATCATTCACATCAATAATGTAAGGATAACTAGAAATACTTTTATTGATATTGAAAACATACATGTTGTCTTTAGCGTAACCTTTTTCCCATAAATGATCATTTCTTAAAAGTGATCACTTTTTGAGAATCAAACATAAATTTAAAACCATGGCCATCAAGTTTCTTAACAAGTTTCTTAAGATGAAGGAAATGATACACACGTTGCAATGTTAAAACATTGTCGGAAGAAAAAGTTTGATGGTTTTTTTGTCAATATGTTTGTGTAGACATCTAATTTTATCTGGGTCTTTTTTTCAATAATCTTGAATATCCGGGATCGAGAACTGAACGGCCATCCTCATTGGGATCGACATTTTTCATATGAACAAGATATTTTTAAGACCTTTTTAGTCATAGTTCAAATAGCCGTAAGTTCACTTGACAGAAAAAGTCATATTTTGATCTCTAATTTCGCATACACGAGATGAATATTTAAGAAAAAATTATTTTTAATATTTACTTGTTAAAATTTTGAAAATCTATTTTTGCAGATGTTAACGTAATCCAATTTCCCATTTTTAAGAATTTTTTGTTAAAACTGGAAAGTTCACTGTCGTATATTTTTACTGATACCTATATGGTATTTATGTCAATATGCACTCCAAAAAAATCAAAAAAATATTCAAGGAAAAATTCGTATTGATATCTTATACCAGAAGGTGTCAAGTTATCCATTTTTGTAACTAATTTTGAATTTTTGTAGTACAACGAGTATTATACTCATGAAATTTTTCCTGATAATAATTTTGAATTTCTAATTTTTATCTTTACCATTTTTAATCAATATTTTGGATAATATGTATTATTTTATTCATTTTATATAAGTTTTAATGTATATTTTCAAATTTTTAAGTTTTAAAATATGAGTTTTCTTTTAATCTATAAAATTTTCGATGGAATTTTTTTGAATTTGAACATCAAAACATTAAATATTTCCATTAAATTGCCATCAAATCAATTTTTCAAAATTCATTTTATTTCATGAATTTTGCATTTTTTAGAATTTTTCATTATTCCAAAATACAAAGTTTTTTACTCTGTAAAATATTTAGGTAAGAGTTTTGTTAGTTTACAATTTTTAAAATTCTTAAAATATTATTAGTTAATTCATATTAAATCAGTTTTAGAAAATTAATTTTATTTTATTAGTTTTGCATTTTTTTAGAATTTTTCTCATTTCCAAAGTATAAAGTTTTCTACTTCATAAAATTTTTTAGGAAGACTTTTCTTAGTTTATAATTTATAAAATTCTTAAAATATTATTTTTTAATTCATATCAAATCAATTTTTTAAATTTTATTTTTTATTAGTTTTGCATTTTCTTAGAATTTTTTCAGTTTCCAAAATATGGAGTTTTCTACTCCGTAAGATTTTTCTTAATTTATAATTTTTAAAAATTCTTAAAATATTATTAGTTAATTCATATTAAATCATTCTTGAAAATTTCCATGTATTTAATAAGTTTTAGAATTTTTCATGCTACTGAAATATGGAGTTTTCTACTCTATAATTTTCTTTGGTAGGATTTTTCTGAGTTTAAAATTTTAAAATTCATCAAATATTTTTCTTAAATTTATATTAAATCAGTTTTTAAAATTTAATTTATTTTATGAGTTTTAAAATTTCTCAACTAACAATTTTCTCTCATAAAGGTTTTCTCGTAAAATTTTACGAGTGTTGGATTTTAATTGTTTTTTTCTTTTCTTGCACATAAGACTTCCCAAAAAATTTTCTTGTATAATTCAATGCTTAAAATCTTTATAAAAAAGTTTTTGTTAATTTTATTAATTTTATTTTAGGCAAAATCTACTTAATGGGCCTAAAAACTTTAAATTTTACAAATAAGCCCAATAAATCCAATAATTTCTCAGCAAGCCTAATGACTTTACCAAGCCCATTTTCTTGATTTTCCACCAAGCCTATTTCATTCCCTAGGAGCCTACCAAGCCCATCTTAATATCCAATTTAACAAAAAAGTCCACTAATCTTTTTCTAATTTTATATCAATTATTCAATTTTTTTTTTTTGTATTTTGATTGGAATTTTCGCGTGATTAAATTTTTAATTGGATTTATCATATGAATTTATTTTTTTCTCTTTTTTAAATTTTAATTTGTTATCATTTTTCTCATAGAATTTCAATTAGGATTTTCTTGCAATTTGATTGCATTAATTTCTTTACTTCCAATAATATTTTTTTCATTTTTCTTCTTCCTTGTAAATTTGTAATTTTATTTTGCTTTTCTATAATTTATTCTAATTTGCTAATTTGGTTACATGAATCTAATTTGATTGAATTAAATTATTTTCCAATTGATTTAGTTTTATTCCAACTAATTCCATCAAGTTAACCAAAATGACACATGATCATCATTCTACTTAAAATAGCAAAATCATGATAATGGAGAAGGTGGCTTGTAAGAAAAGATGAAAGGGCAGGGGAGGGGCTTATGACACAACATTTATTATTTTCCACCCTAAAAGGTAACCTTAACATCAAAAAAAATGAAAAAAAAATGAAATTCAACCAAGGAGCGCTCCTTGGTCGAATCATCCTCCCCTATAAATGAGGGAGGATGTTTCCTTCAAGCACTTTTTAGTTTGGAGGCAAAAAAAAGAAAAAGAAAAAAATATTTTAAAAAAAATTCAAAGCTTTGTTAAGGTATAATCTTCACTAAAATCTTTAAAGTTTTATTTATTTCATGCATTTTTCTTCTCTTTGGTGAGCCAAAAATATGTTTAACTTCATGGATTTTTGTTCCATGTTGAAAGACTAAGCATTATGGCCATGAACTAATTTCCTTGATTTTATTATTTCTTCTTTTTTTTTTTTCTTTTCTTCTTCTTAGTAAATTATTTTTTCTTTATAAATCATGTTTATATGGATATGATGTTGGTTTTTGGTTTTGAATTTGTCATATATATGTTCATAAGTATTTTATTTCTTTCAATGTTTTCGTGTTATTATGGTGAAATCACATGTTTATATCTTTATTTTGTAATTTTATCGTATAATGATGCTAATTTGTGTAAAATAAAATATGGATATGTGATTATTGAATAAAAAATTTTGATTTGTAGATTATTTAAGTGTTGGCCAAAATTCATGCTTGTATATATTGTGATTTTTTTCTGGTTATTTTGTAAATATAGAAAGTTTAGGGGCTAATTTGTAAAAAAAAAAAAGAAAAAATTTTTTAAGACCCATATGCTTGGCCAAAGCACACTTGCATCCTTAGGAATGTATTTTATGCAGTTAAAATACATTTTTTAGTTTTGGGATCTTTTTATAATTTTAAGAAGTTTAGGGACTTTTGTGTAAATATTGAAAAATTTATTCTAAGGGCAAAAAGAAGTGATCAAATCTTTCTTGTGATTTTCTATGTGATTTTTTGTGATTATTTTGAATTATTTGAAGCCTAATTTTACATTTTACTCATTAGGGGCCAATTTGCAATTTTAGAAAAGTTTAGGGACTAGTTTGCAAATAATAGAAAGCTTTTGTTTTATGGTCAAAGGGTTTGACCATAAGCTTCAAGGATAACTTGGAACTGATTTTGTGTATTTCATATCGTGCTTTAGGTATTTTTCACACTTAGGGGGCATTTTGCAATTTCATAAAGTTTAGGGGCTAGTTTGCAAATAATGAAAAATTTTGTTTTCTGGTCAAACGTATTTGATCAAACCTTCATATGGATGTTCTTCATGATTTACATACTGATTTTTACCTTATTAATTATATTTTGTGATGATTTAGGTTTTTTTTTTTATTTAGGTACCAAGTGTAAAATCGAAAAAGTTTAGGGACCCTTAGGGAAATCTAGCATTTTAGGACAAAATGGTTATCTTTAGCATGAAATCATCCACTTAGATTATTTTAAATATTTTTAGCGTTCCATTGATCCTTCGATGAGATGCTAAAAATATTAAAACCTTTCATATTCTTTTGGTTCTCTATTAAGGTACGAAATGTAATTTTTGAAATTTATCGACTTATGGTATTTTCGCATGTTAGGTTATTTTAAAATTTAAATGTCTTATTTTGGGTAAAAAAAAATACATTTTTAGTATTTTAAACTAATTTAAGACTAATATTTAATTTTGAAAAATTTAGGGATCCATTAGCAATTTTTGTACTTTAAGCCATTTTTGTAATCTAAATTACTCATTGAGAGTAAAAATTATCATTACTTATCTTTTCGAGTCCTTTAGGATTGTCGGGATACTTTCATGTCGAAGGTACATCTCAAGGGCATTTTGATAATATCCCTCGAGTCGTGTCCTAGGTAGTCATCGGGATGCTTTTATGCCAAAGATGTACATTTAGGATAGATTTACCTTTTTCATAATCTTTTTCAAGTCTTTTAGGGTTGTCGAGATGGGATACTTTCACGTCGAAGGTAAACCTTAGGAGCATTTTGGTAATTGCCCTCAAGTTGAGTCCTAGGTTGTCATTAGGATGCTTTTATGCCAAAGATGTACATTTAGGATAGGTTTGCCTTTTTTATAATCCTTTTCATGTCCTTTAGGGTTACCAGGATATTTTCACGACGAAAGTATAGCCCAAGGGCATTTAGGTAATTTTGAATTAGAACCAAGTCCTATGTGATTACTAGGATATTTTCTTGTCAAAGGTATACATTCGGAATAAGTTTGTCATTTTAGATTGTTATTGAGTTTTAGGAAGTTCTATAAATATTTTCAGTAAGATATGAAATTTTCTTTTTAGAAAATTAAGGCAATGTCCCCAAGCTAAAATAATACGTAAAATTCCTCCCAAAATATAAGATAGGTTTTATGGATTATTTTAGTAAGATATCCTTTTCAAAATGGAAATTGAGATTTTATAAATTTTGAAAAAAAAAAAAAAACCTTTTGCATTCCTCTGGCCTTCCACCGGGGTTTAAAAGATATTTTAAATTTTAAAACCTTTTGTGTTACTCCGATTTTTCATTGGGATACAAAAGAGAATGATAAAAAGCTTTCCTGTTCCATTAATTCTCTGACGGAATACGGAAGAGATTTTGATTTTTCAAAGTTAAAAAAAACTCGATTTTCCTAACACGAATAATAATTATTTTATAAATTATTATTAAAAAAATTTATAATTAAATACCATATGTTGAAACCGAATAAAAATTAAAATTTAAGTTAACATGTAATTAATAAGATATTGATTTTCAGGCATCGCGAGAGAGTCGATCCTTACTTGTGGTTGTAATCGACTCTCGAACCCTTTTATATAATCTCTGGTATGATCGTGGGCCTCAGAATTAGTATTCTAGGGTTTCATAACCCTCAAAATATAAACTCCGATAGGTGATCAATTTCACCTAGCTCAAATAGATTGGTGGTGACTCCAAATAAATAGTTATTTCATAATAACTATTTAGGATTAAGTTGAGTGAGCGATTCATCTCGATCATTCAGTCCTAAAAATAAGAAAGTGACGACAATGATATAACCTATAGAAATAGGAAAATATAAAATAATGATAAATTTAATAAATATAGGAGCGAAAACTATTTAAGCCGAGCTTGATCAAGATTTGCATCAGGGCCATGTCGCGACAGTTTGCAAGTGGTGGAATTTCCCATGAAAATTGATTTATCTTCTAATTAATCTTGAATTCATCTTCAAGGGACATGACTAATTGCATCAGAGTCAGTCAACCTTGGTTGTAAACCATAAGAATTTATGATTCTTATGGTTGTTTAAATGAATGTTAAAAGTATTATTTATAAGTCTTAACCCCTGCTAGAAATATCTTTTTATGATTAGATATATTTTTGATGAGAAATCATAATTTTTTAAATGAACTCTACAAACATATTACCATATATTAATGCTACCCCTTACCAATCGTCAATTTCTGGTGGTAAATCAGATTCATGTTGATGAATTTTTTATATGCTGATAAGTGTTTAAAATATATTGGCACTTGTTGTTTTAGTCGATAAAGGTGGTATCTCTTATGATGACATTTTTTGTCATTACAGAGGTGATATATATTTGGAGGTTTTACTTTGACTGTCAATATATGTGACATAAAAAAATACCGTCTTTTTTTATTTTTCAGGTGGCTGTATTAATTAAATTTCTAATTAAATTTTTTTTTATAAAAACCTTATAGCAACGAGCGATACGCTATCATTAAAAAATCTTATATCGACCCTTTTCTTTCGCAAACTCCTAATTCATTAAAACTTTAATCCTATCAATTTTTATTAATATTAAATTCTTATTACCACACTGGCAAAAAAAAAAAAAATCTTAGTACCACTGTTAGTAAGAAAACAAATTTCAGGTGAAAAATTTTCAATATTTATATAAATAAATATATTGTTAATATATGTTGAAGCACATATTTATGTATACAAGTATTCATATATAAATGGATATATTTATGTACACATGCATACTGAACCATGACAGTACATACTGTTAGTATATGTTGAAGTATGTACTGACGGTATGTTTTGAAGTATATATATATATTTTTGGAAGAATGTGCATAAGACATGGCTATAATAAATAAAATTAATAATATTTTTTATTTTAATTTAAAAAATTTATAAAAAATTATTTACCTTTTTAAATAAAAACTATGCAACTTTTTCTTTTTTTTTCGAAATTTCTCCCCTTAAAAATTTAATAAAAAACATGGATGTGCAAAGTCTCTAGTACCCACAAATAAATTATATAAATAATGGTTTAAATTTATTTAGAAAAAAAAAAGAACAAACTTAATAGAATGGGTTGGTTTCAACAGTTCAAGCCCAGCCTACTCAAACCAAAAGACATGTCTGGCAGTCCCAGCACCTTTGTAGTGCATATATATATATATATATATATGTATAAAATAAAGAGTAAGGTGGAATTGGGAAAAGGGCAAAGGGATTTGTGGAAACAGCAGCCGTCGAATTCATTACTTTGTGAAAAAGAAAAAAAAAAGACAAAAACGAGCCATGGCGTTGAACGGTGGGCTTAGATCGGCTTCTAAGCTTCTTACTTCGTCTTCTCATTCTCTACTCTCCAAATCAGGTTAGAGACCCGGTAGAGATTTTGGTTTTCTGTTTTAATTTTGTTTCGTGGCTGAGAAAATAAAGGAAAAGCATGGGAGATGAGAATTTGGATATTAGGAATTCTTTTTTTGTTAGCTCCAAATAGGGGGTTTATGAAACTTTTCATGTAGATCTGCCTGCTAGGTGTATTATTTTCGTCTTTTTTTTATAAAATTATTATAGTGTTGATGCTTTCTGTTTGTGGGTTTTTAGGGATCGAAATTGATATGATTTCCGAATTATATATATATATATAT
>JBBYHK010000023.1:8834914-8864471 GCA_038382065.1 Adansonia grandidieri | reverse complement strand
AATGTGTTAGGCTAATGATTCCTACATGGATTAAGGATAACAAGATGCATGGATATGGCATAAAATGCATGAGTAAGAGCTATCAAAATAATGAGGATGAATGAGGTATTTTGCACATCAAAAGGGCATTAAGGCATCCAAATCCTAAACTACCACAACCAAAAGCTGCAATAATGCATGTTAATCCTAAGACGGTGATGGAAACATGGAGAGCTCACTAAAATGATGAAGGTACTGAAAAATAGAAAATGAAAATGATAAAATAGAAAGCTATACCAATAAGACTTCAATTTTGGCCTAATAGTTGGAGCAGCATAGATGCCTTCAATTTTTCCTCTTTTCCTTACTATTAATAAGCAAGAAAAAGAGTGAAACAATGAGGTTTTGGTTCTGGTATGGATGAGGGTGATTTATGGAATATGTAATGGTTGGGAATGAGTGTTTTGGGGCTATTTTTGGGTGGTGAGTGAAGAACTACAAGATTTTTGGTTTTCTTGATGTAGGAATGTGTTTTTGGAAGCTAAAATAAGCTAGAATTCCAAAGTCCCTCAACTGAGATGTAAGTAGTCTATTTATACTTACATTTTGGAGCCAATTTAGACCTGTTTTTAGTCATTTCTCAAGGGGGACAAAATGGTGTTAGCTTGGTGGCTATAGAGTGGCTGTAGGGAGCAACTTGTTGCCAATTTGATGGACATAGGGTGGCTAGTTTAAATACTGAAATGATTTTCTAGCAAGTAGGGTGGCTGATGTTGATCTTGGTCAACAAACTAGGGAAAAGTAGGGTGATCATGTGACATTAACCTTTTTTATCTAATTTAGACTTCAAAAAAATGTTTTGATTAATTCAAAAGTCTAAATTTGTAATCTAATATGGGTTTTAATCTTTTTAGATGCAAAGAAACGAGTTAAAATCGAGTTTTGGATCAATGGCGGACAAGTCAAAAATGCCCAAACCATGGAAAATGGCCTATATGTATTAATACATTGTAGAATGTATTGATACATTTGGTCCCAAAACCTTTAGTGTACCGATACAATGAACATTGTATTAATAAAATGATCATTGTATCAATACTATAAACCATTGTAACGATACATGTTGATATGTCCTGATACATTTCTTTACAGAATGCACATTTTGGTCTTGGCATGGCCTAGAATCGATACACGAGCTCCTGTATCGATACATAAGCTCATGTATCGATACATTCACATGTTGTATCAATACAAATAGGGATATTTCAAATTTTTGGATTGTTGGAGCATGTATCGATACATGAGAACCATGTATCGATACATTCAAGCAAAATTATGAATTTTGTTATATCTTTTATCCCTGGGCACCTTAAACTACGTCCTTTAATGCCACATCTTTTCATTTACCTTTGATATGATCCTATGGACTTCTTGACCTCCTCAAAATACTTTTTCGCTAGGCAACATCACCCTCTTTCACATCCGTGCTCTAAATTGCTAAAAAATTAGCTCGGGCAAAATAAGGTGTCTACAACACCATCTTTCAAAAGTACATACTCTGTGTTGAATGTGGATTTTGAGTGAACTTATCAGGGCTTTCACTAAAAGCATTCACCTTCTTCTTTTTACCCTTAGTCATTGACTCTTTATTTGACCTAGATGATTCTCTAATGGATATCTTGCCACTTTTGATAGCATTATCAATCATTTCACCCATTTAACCACATTAAAAAAATTCCTCATGGAGTTTGCTATTAATTTTCATAGTAAAAATCTCACGGGGAGCTGATAAACATGATCGTCATCTCTTTCTTGGTTAAAAGAGTGTGAACTTGAGTTGTTTCTTCTTCCCACCTTTGAGCATGCTGTCTGAAGCTCTCAAAGGCTTGCTTTTCCATGTTCATAAAGGAAAGATGATCCGGGGACCAGTTAGATATATGTTTATATTGATCAAGGAAATCATAAGCCAAATCTGCCTATGTTTAAATTTTTACGAGATCTAGCCTTATGTACCAACGGATGGCTGCCTTCGTCAGGCTACCCTAAAAGTAATGAGTTAGTAGCTTTTTATTCTTCTTATATCTGACCATCTTACAGTAGTACATATGAAGGTAGGTAGAAGGGTCTGTAGTCTCATTGTACCTCTCAAAATCTAGCATTTTAAATTTAGGCAGGATGGCAAGGCAAGAAACCAGTCCCAAAGACTCTACATTTATAATGCTAAATTTGTCACTTTCTTCAATAGTTCAAAGGTGTTTTTCTAGTGACTGATACTTATCTAAGTCTCCATCACTTTCTAAAAACCTTTTGCTCTTTCTTGCTCTGCTTACTCGTCAAGATCTGGGACTATAGTTCTTGCTAGTGTAGAGCCTGCACCCAAAAATTCCTTGAATAAGATAAAGCATCATTGCTCGATCAATGAAATAAATGGTTGAGTTGATGGAATCATCGTTGCTAAAGGATGCTATTCATGTGATCTCCCTTTCTAAGTGTTGGTGGCTCTAATTCCACCATTCAAGTTGCTCTCGGGATTGACCGATTCTTTTTCTGCATTGACAATGCCCTTCTACCTTTTTTTGTCCAAACCTCAGACAATGGCTTAGTCAATTCCACAATCTAAGCTTAAAGTTCCTCAATCTTACAGAGTAATTGCTCATAAAAATCCCTATATATGAGCATAAGCAGTAAAATATAGGCTTAGTGATCATTTTCCATGGCTCTTTTATGATTGCACATGTTATATTGATGACAAATGGTAGGTTTCATGTTTAGAGCACTTTCACTTTAGATTATTATCATATTAGACTTTTACAATGTGTCATGAGCATGTTTGATGAGATGATAGTGAGTATGCAATCATGAAGGTAAATGACTATTAACAACAATGAATAAAACAATAAAAGAATTAGATTAATCATGTAAATGCAAAAGAGACAATTAGATTAAGGGGCGCTTGTTCACCAATAGCATCTTTCATCAAAGCAACAAAATATCCTGATTATATGATTATATTTGGAAATGCCTAACACGATTACATTGTTTGATCACATGTTCCAAGAAATATAATAGTTCTTGTTTGTGGGCTCCAATGGGCAAGATATCACATATCTAGGATTAAGTTATGTCTATCATGTACTAAGCCTCTAATTAGGCAGTATGAATATGTTCAACAAGATAATGGTGGTGATCTTGATAATTCTGTTGTGCTTGATTAACTATTTGTAGCCACTTTTGTTTTCGTTGCTCAAAGGCTCTTACTAATTCATCAACCTGGCCTTGGTGAGCTTGTAAGGAATGCTCTAAATCTTGGATTATGAATGTCAGAGCTTTATTCTTAGCCTAGATTACTCTTAGGTCTTAGCCTTGAGCTTCTAGACATTCATTCTTCCTTTGATAGGTTGATATGAGGGCACTGGTTCTAACAAGCTTTTCCTTATTAACCTTAGCCTCTTTTTTCCATTATTGCACCTTCTTTTTTAGGGTAGTAATCTCTTTCTCTCTCATTCTGCTGATGACTTGCCAAGGCATCAAGCCTTACTTGCTTTACTAAGTGCCATGTAATCCTTTGTAAGGCTCTTAATATCTTCTTTGTAACAGTTTTTCTCTTTAATGACCCTATTCATTTCACCATCCTAAAGATAGAGGTCTATTTCCAATTGACTCTTCTTTTCTTTCAAATTACTAATTTCCTTAGTGAAGGTTGTTTTTTCCTGCTGCAATTCTAGCTTGAGCGATTTGATCTCGGAGGAAAATTCTTCAACTAATGTTGCTCCCACATTAAACAAGGGTAAGGTGTTGTTGATGTGATGAATTCTCTACTCATTATATCCTGGAGTCACACTACTTCTTCTCTAATAACTCTCCTTACAATGTGTTTTTCTCCAAGTGTGGAAAGCTAGCTAAACTTTAGATTTATATCTAGGCTTACCATAGGTGAAATCCCATTACTCTAAGTCTTAGACAAAAGGAATGAATTATTGGCATTGAAATTGTCATATGACTAAGATAGGTGCATGGCTCTACTTCCCTATAATCCCATAAGTGGCACACAATTGTAATCTCTACATTAGTATATAATTGTCTATGATAAAAACCAAAAGGCCTTCTATGTTACTTCTTCCCCTCCAAGATTCCAAAATTTTTGGACACATTGCTCCTCAGGCTTGTCTTGGGGCTATTTCTTCTCAGGGAATTTTGATATAGGACTAAAGCTAGGCAAGAAATTGTATGACATTCTTCTCTCTTTGAGGCAAACATGGCTAACAAGCCAAATGTGAAAAAGTAAGGCACATCTATTAAAGTGACCTATACCCATTTTTTTGCAAAAACTAAAAGCTCAAATAGTTTTTGCAATTATGGCAGGTGTAGGATTGATGCTACAGCATAATTGAGAAAAGAGATCTGCTATCATTAGCGCTCTTAGAAATATGACCATACCATATATTGCTAAAGCATAGATACCTTGGATATTTTAGATGTCAATGGTACTCGTCATTGCTTCCTTTAAACTGATCCATGAGATCTAATCACTACTACCTTTTGTCCTGATATGACTCTATCCAAGAGTCTATCACCTTGAGAATCTAAGCTAATCTTTTTTTATAAGGTTAGAGGTTGTAATGCCTTACAATATATTCTATCAATCTTGGCTCACTCGATATTGAGTAACATGATATATTCATCAATGTGTGGGCCAAATCTTCACGATTGAAAGTGAAGCATTGATATGGTGAGTTCTTGAACTAAAATGTTGCTTGTAACAGGCCAACATCCAAATGGACCTAGAGCAAAAGGCCTATATCTCTGCATCTCTTTGTGAATGATTCCCTTTCAGTGTTATTCCAACTAGCCTATATATGCTTCAAATCTTGCAAATCATTTTGATGGTATCCTATTTTAATATTTCCATTCATCGTTGAGACATACTTAGGTTTGAAAACATTCCCATCTTCCCGCATCAGCACTCTAACCATGCTTAGACTTATTTAAAGGACTTCAGACTAAAATAGATACCCCTTGCTAAACACTGAACCATTAATTAATTGTCCTATAATGATGATAATTATGATGAAATGATGCATGCATCAGATGAAAGACAAAAAGGGAACAAGTCAGTGACCATATGAAATAATAAGCATAAGAATAAAAGAATAGAAACAAAATTACGTCATCAAATTTGCCTCGACAATAGGCTTTACAATGTGTAAGGGTGAACACAAAAATTATGACAGCAAACATATAGCATTATGGTGTGTCTAGGTTAAAAAAATTATCTATAACGACATGACATGATACCTTATGGGATAAAACTAACCGACTAAGTGATGACATTCATTCATCACCCTCGTTATGTCATTATTTAGACAACATAATGATTTATAGGTCAAATATGACTCTTTTAAGATGATATGGGGCTTTGTAGGTAATGGCATTCACTTGTCATCAACCATTTATTAAAAAGGCTTAGCCGTGGAACATAGCAGCATACCCTCAGAAATGATCATGAAAGTAACAAATGCGGGTGACATTATTTGTCCATCATTACCTATATAATCATGGTGTATAGGAATAAAGGTAAGAAGTGTTTCCTCGAGTGACCCTATTCTTCAGGTAATTCTAGCAGCATTCGGTATAGTTTGACATGGTTGGCTTATAGTGTTCACTATATAGGGTTTAAGTTAATGCTTAAATTGGTATCAGAATTGCTCTTCCATCTAGTAAGGATGGCAAAGGCACCCTGATTCTATGCCCATCATAGGTTTGGCAAAACACGTTTAATCCAGTGGATGTATTTTCCTATGCAAATGCAAAAGGGTACTAATGAGAGACTATGTAATTTACACCCTGGAAGGCTGATAGGTCACTTCCTCTTAATAATTGGGATACTAACCTCATCATGGAGCTTGGAGGGTATCTAGTGTAAGTGCATATGCACAGTGTGTCAAGGAAATAACCAAACCTTTACTTTTACCTTTGTGTTACCATACTTATTCAAGTCGATATTTGTTTGGGAATAGAGTAGTTCTTGGCAGTTGTAAGAGAAAAACCATGAAAGGTAAAAGGTTAGAAGATAAAAATAAAAGGGGACTATGACTAAATAATGATGGAAATAGAAAACACCAAAGATCGAGCAAGACATAGCTAGTCTTATGCCTAACTCTCTAACTGGATCTTCAATGGAGTAATCAAGTTGTCACCACGTACCCTTTTATCTTCAAACGATCCAAAACGAGCACGTGACTTAAAAATATGATGTATGGTTAAGCCTTTAGGTTATCCCTCGATCAGGATCTAAACTAGGCATAGTAATATGAAGGGAAGCAAGACCATTGGGCTCACTCATCTAACTAGTCTCAGAAGGTCACCATGAAATGGCCATAAATTTGGAGTCACCACCAGTTAATGAGGGCTAGGCATGATTGGATGCCTATTAAAAACAATATTTTAAGTTATGAAACTCAGAACATCGATTTCAAAGTCTATGAGATCCAGAGATTCATCAATTGTGTTCAAGAGTTGGTTACGTGTGGGCAAGGATTAGCACCCCCTTGATGCCCAAAATCAGTACATGGTAACTAGATCTCACTTTTGTTTCGATTTAATCATTTTGCTTTATCATTATTTTGATATAATCCCCTTTGATGCATGAATTTTGTAATTATAGATCTGTGTTTTGAAAGAAATTTACATCACATATGCGCCTTGAAGATTTGGGGAACATAAAGATTTTTTATGAAAATAACATTCAGATTAAATTTTAAAATTTTGAATATTCTATGTCAATCACTAGAGAGATACCAACACAGAACATTGCTGTAGTTTTTTAAAACAATTGTAAAAATGAATGTACAATGGTCACTATAATAATGGTCACTAGAAACGTGTTAGTAAGACGAAAAGAATATAATAATGTTGCATAAAGATTAAGACACAAGAGAACATAAAAAGAAAGCACGATCGAAAAGTATGCGATTATCATCTTCAATTACTGAGGAATAACTAGAATAACAATTTTGAGGCACATTTGGATTTAATGGTAACTTGTAAGATAAAAGAAAGATGGTTTGATTAGTAAACCCAAAGATATCCAGGAGAAAGAATTTGGACTTTAGGTGGAATTTGAAAAGCAAGGTTGAAGTATCCCCTTGGAAGACAGGGTTGGAATATCCCCAATGGTGATGATTTTGGATATGTTCAAAAGAAGGTTTTGATTAAAAGACCCCAAACATTTTAGGAGATAAAAAATTTAGACTTTAGGTAAAGAACAAGGTTGGAGTATCCCCTCGAAAAATGGGATTAGAGTATCCCCAAAGGTGAAATTTTAGATCTATTTAAAAAATTGTTACAATTAGAAGTCCTAAGAATGTTTTAGAGAGAGAAAATCTTATTTTTGAGTAAAAAACAGGGTTGGAGTATCCCCTCGAAAAATGAGGCAGAGTATCCCAAAAATGAAAATTTAATATTTATGGAGAAAATGAGTATTTTGGATAATAGGTATTTTACAAATAGAACTCGAGATTTTGAATAAATTTTTTTGTTGTTTTAGCCTTGATCTGAGCCTTGATGACTTGTGTTATATTATGTAACTCCACGGGGAGTTAATTCGAGGGCACTTTGAAATGTTACGTATCGATAAAGGTGGTGTGAGAAATTGGTTTGATTTTAATTGCAAAACAAGGACAGCACCGTGTTGTCTCCCATCTCAAATTTATTTTAGGTAAATTTAAAGGTGTTAGGAACTAGGTGAGTACCGTTAGAAAGGTGACTCAAGTTTATCTAAAAATATTCCAAAAATCCTAGAAAAGCACATTGTAGGGGAATTAATCTTTGAATTTGCGTTTGTTTTGACATTGGCAATGTGTATTGGGGAAAAGGCACAACAAAGTTTAGAAAATCATCCCGAACTCATTCGATATGGTTAAATCACACACGATGCCTTTCCAAAAAGGGAATTTTAAGAACTTTCTAGGATAAATATTTAAAAAGCTCAAAAAAATCATCTAGTGGCTAAAATGACCTAAACAGAATGCAGTTCATTGGTTTCAAGGGTTCCAAACAAGAAGGGTTAAAAAAATCATAGCTTTATCATCTAGGATGGTCCGAGTGGAATCGGGACATTGTTAGGAAGGTAATTTGACGTTCTTTCAAGGAAAAATATTAGAAAATTCTAGAAAATGTTTTTGGTCTGGGAAACAATTTTTTAGTAGTGGGAACAGAGCTACCACAATAAAAATAAAGGATTTTTTTGGTATTTTTGATTTTGTTAGGACTAAACTCGAGCCAAGGATGTCCGAATCTCCATGACATAGGGAAAAAGGTAACATGGGCAGCACGAGTTAATTCCACAGTCTCAGAGTAGTTTAAGACAATGAAACAACCCGTTAACCATGTAACGAATAATCATTAGCCTCAAGATCAAGGCTTAATGTTTTAACAAATAAAAAAGCATTTTTCTAAGAAAATAGCATTTTATTCAACCATGAATCCAAACCTAAAAAGTTTGATTTGCCCCAAGATTGGAGGTCTAATTTTGTGAAAATATTAAATCCATGCTAGTCTCCATCTATTGCAAGTAGCATAGATCTAACTCGGGAATTTTGAAAATCAAATTTTTGGCGGCAAATAAGCAAACATTTTGACAAAAGGTCATGAATGAGATGCAACACACATAATAGTGAATATGGACAACACATTCAAACAACCAAAGGAGATATTTTGATGATGGAAAAAGGGCAAAACTGAGAGATAATGATAAGTATGATGAATGAGAATGTTAGCATAGATGATGATATGAACATGTTTGAACTAAAAAACATGTCGAAATCTTTAAAAAGACATTTTTATTTCATCAAACCTACTAAGATGCAATAAAATGTATGAACATTCTCAAAACATGTTAAGATGAACATTGAAGTATGAGTTAAACATGTGAAAGTTGATGAAATATGACAAGAAATGCATGAGCTGAGACTATTGTGATTGTGAAAATAAAGCATGGCACTTTTAACCATCCAAGCAACATTAAGGCATCAAAAGGACCATCAAAATCCTAAAGCTGCCACTACTAAGGGCATAATAATGTATGAGAATCTTAAACAAGTCATGGTAACATAAAAGGCCCACTAAAATGATGTATATGCTGAAACATAAGAAATAAGCAGAGCAAAAGGGAAAAAATATATCAAAAACTTCAAGGTTTAGCCTTTTTCTTTAAGTAGTAACTTTGGTCTCACATTGTCCCTTCTTTTGATGTTGACCAACAATAAAATGACAAAAAGAAGGATATTTTTAGTTAGGGTGTGGATAGAGGGAAGTTTTAAAAGGAAATATGAGTGGAATAAAGGGTTTTCAAAGTGTTTTTAGTGGTAATTTTTAAGGAGCTATGAGAATAGAGAAAGGTTTTGCTTTTATGGGGGCTGAGGAATATTGAGCGAATGTATGAAAGTGAGTGCTTTTTTTTTTAGAGGTTTTTTTGAGTCTATGTCCCCTGTCTCAGCTAAGCCAAAGTTAGCATAATAGCTATGTGAATATGAAGATAAAAAAGGAAAAAAAACAAGTATATTATGAGTTTTTGGTGCATGTACCTCATGTAGAGACAAGGTACCATGCTCAGCTACCTTGCAAACTCATTGGTTTGCTCAGCAAATATAGTAGATCAAGGCCACTTTATAAAACTGAGCATTGAGAAAAATCAGCCTTACCCTTTAGTAACTTGTATAATGCCATAAAATGTCCCTTGACATTGGCTATTTAGGCCTTAAATTTTGTTTAAATTCAATCACAAGTCCATAGTTGAGGCTTTGTATGAATTTTGATGATCTTTGGTGCAAACAAAATGTTTAAGTCAAATTTTTAGATTAATGGCACAAAGGCTAAAAATAGCTCGAACTAGGAAAAATGCCTTGGTGTATCAGTACAAAACATTCTGTATCGATAACTAAAGCAATGTTTGCCCATGAGCATTGATATAATGAAGCATTTATCGATACCAAGAGCAAAACTATGTTTCCAATATCGAGACTTGGAGGTATGTATCGATACTACATGTGCTTGTGTCGATACTCTTGCTTGATTATCGATACATTTAGCCAAAAATCATAATCTTAGCTACTTCTGAGTCTGGTCTCGAGACAAACATCCTAAGTATCGATACCAGACCTTAGGTCTCAATACCAAACCCTCTTTAATCGATATTATATGTTTAAATTTGAATTTTTAGCAATGTAAAAGCTTGGTGTCAAAACCTACACACTAATATGACTTGCATCTACCCTCAGTTCTCTGAATTACCTCTCTTTAGTTGAAAATGATGGGAAAATGACCTTTTCTCATTCATATAACTTCAAGGATGCCAAGATAATGGCCTCCAATACCTTAGATGATGGCCTTTGATGTCCTAGATGATAGCCTAGACAAAATGGGGTGTCTACACTATATAGTGCCAAGACCATGAACTATGGCATTCCAACCTTGCCTATATACTTAGGAGTCATGCAAATCTCCACTTTTATCACTTTTATTCATTATTATTTATCCTTAACAAGTGAAAGGCATGCTAATGCCACTTATTTTTGTGCTATAACTAGCAACTAAGTGATACCTAACAAAACATTTTGACTCCCCTAGACAATAACTAATGACCCATATTAGGGCTCGCCAAGTTTAGACTCAAACATGTTTAAACACTTAAAAACACTTTTATTTGCTCCTAATCGCTCTAAACTAAACTATTTTATTAAATATCCCCAAGTTGCTCATAGAAGAACTTATTAAACAGATCCAAACCTTGACTCACCTATTGATAAAGTGAACCAAGCTTTGCCCTTGGGGGTCTTTTAGAAAAATAAGTTTTTAACACATTTTAAGCACTCTAACATGCATTTTGTCAAATATATAGGATACTAACTTATAGTTCTACCAACTAATCATCTATAAAACCTACTTTAAACACAAAATCATGATGGCCAAATACTCGTAAGCTAATTGTGCTCATCTAAACATCAATTTCTCATCAAAATCTTATCAATTATTAATCAAACAAAAGAAAACAAGCTTGGATTCAATTCAATTAGCATGATTAACAATCAAAACATGCTTTCAACCATTTGAGTTCAACAATTGAACAGATACAGTTCTAATTTTATCCAATTGAGCATTAATTTTGTCCTACCTAAGTTGAACTCAACCTAATTCATCAAGATTTCACAAATTAAGTATCAATTATGCAAAGCCCACTCAAGCACACCAAGGATCTAAGCATGGCTGAACTCAGGTGTGTGTTCTTTTCCTTTTGTTTGAATACTTTTCTAAGTTTAAGAACCTAGAATTTCATCATTTAGCACTAGATTCAAGTTCTAATTACTTAGATTTTAGCTCAAACTAGCTCAAATTAGCAAGATTATGCAAGGAATCATCAATTAAGCTCAAGATCATCTTAATCTAAGCTAGCCAAACCTAAAAGCAAGCTTTTAAACATGTTCAAACAACTTATTTAGCTAGAGATCATGACTTCATGATCTAAACTTTCTAATTTCAGCTCACATCATTAAATTCTAGTTTACGTCAAATCAAATCATCAAAACCTTAAGAAAATATTTTGGTTGAACCCTAGTTGTAGAAAATCTTGTGTTCGAATACTTCATCTTACTTATAATCATGATTCAAGCTAGATTTCAAAAATTAATCACAGAATCATGCTTTAAACAACAAGAAATTAAGTGAATCATAGCTTAAATCAAGATTAAAACACAAGATCATAATGAATCAAATTGGCCGAACACTAGAAAACATGAAAACACCTTGGCCAAACATGATATAAGCATGGATAACCAAGAATTAATCATCAAAATCATGAAACTGAATAAAAATTAAAGAGAAAAATTAGAATTATACTGTCCAAGTTTAATCTTCTCCTAAAGATGATGAGCATTTGAGAGAAAAGCGAATATTCTAGAATTTCTAGGACTTTATAAGTGTTCTTAGATGATGAAAATAGGGATATTCATCCTTATTTATAGGCCTCAAAGTTAGTGATTTAAGCTTAGATCATCTTAGGATAATGTTAGCTTAACCACTAACCTCTTAACAAAATTAAGGGAAATGAATTAATGCCTTTAATCAATAGATGAGCAAAATTTACACATTTGGCACATGTTGATTCAGCTACAGCATGGTTCCTACACTAGTCTTCTACAAATTTTTATGCCATTCAATTGATCATGATATGTCTATGTAAAAATGCAACTGAATGTTCCATCTTATACTAAAAACATGTCCTAAGGACTTTCTTTAGAAAAATTCAAATTTCCTATCTCGAGCCTCTCGGATTAAGCCCTTGAGAACTTTTAGCATTCTAAATTCCTAAGGTCATTTCATGACCCGATCTTGATTGCACTTTTTTAACCTATAGTCCATGTTTAATTTTATTTTAGTGTATTCAATTTCAAAATCTAACTCTAGGCTAAAAAGTTGACTTTGTACAATTGACTTTTGCCACTTTGTTGAGTTTTAATTTGAATTTCTAAAATAAATCTCTTTCTCATCTAAATGACATCATTAAACACTCTAATCACCTTAAGAGAAATATACCAATCAACTTTTAACATTTTCAAAATTTTAAAACCTGGGCTTAGTTTTTCGAATTTGGCACCTACCTTCTTAATCGGGCAATTAAGCCTAAATGCCTTATTATGTCAAATTAAGCCTATGAAAACTAACTAAGACCACAATAGGACTTTTCTATCATCTATAACTCATCCAAGAGGATCCAAACCTACAAAATTTCATCTAACCCCTAAACCCTTGGAAAATAGAATGTCTACAATAATCTAGTCATACTAAGTTCTAGTCCATAATCATCCTCATGCTAACATAATTATATTATAAGCATGAAATTAAATAAGCATAGCCAATATCACTTAGTGGTCTTGTGTGTTGTTTGCATAAACCTCTCAAATGATTTATCAAATTATTTTAGCAATTCTAGTTCTTTAATCAAAACCTTTTTTAATTGAATTCCTAACTTTTAGGAAACTCATCTCAACTTGGACATTACCTAACTTTTAAGTTGTTTGTCTTAATTAGGATATTAACTAACTTTTAGATAACTTTGTCTTAAATTGGACAAACCATTTAGCATCTCATATTTCCCAGACAACTTTGGAAACTTGTTTTCCAAAAAACCACATTTTAAGACATTAAATCGAAAATTATATAACTTTTAGGTTGTTTGTCTTAATTAGGACATTATCTAAATTTTAGATAACTTGTTCTTAATTTGAACAAATCATGTCACATATAATATTTCCTAAACCATTTATAAAGTAGTTTCCATTTTTTTAAGTTTTAGTATTGGATCCATATTTAATTTGAATAAAAACAATTTTCTTACATGGTTAACATTTATTCTAATCTTATTAGAACAAATCCTAATCGAATTCAGATTAATCATTTAAATTAAATATTATCTAATTAAATAATTTAATTGGTTTTAGTTTCATGTTTATTAAATTATCCAATCATATCTTTACCATTTCAAAAATCATTAGATTAGAGTTTCAATGGAATTCAAACCTTTTAAGGAGTTTGTGCCACTTGTGCTAACTATTTAGCCAATTAATTTTTCTAATTTTTGGATTATCTTAATCTAATCATATCAGACCTCAAATACCAAGAATCCTTCTTGGGCTAAACTTCGTTAATTTCTTAAAGAAATAGTGCAAAACTAGGAATCCTAGTCTTACTGGGAGTTTGCTCCACATATGGCTATTCTAAGTCCTAGTTCAACTCAATTACCATTGTCTTCTTTCCACTAAACCTATGAATATTACAGAAAATTGCAGCAACTAATTACTGCCATTGATGCTGCACCAATGTTCGAAGAAGAAAGACAAAGTACCATAAGATATATATGCACCTAATGCACTCAATTAGGCCCAAAATTGAAACATTTTCAACTTGGATTTTAACCCAAAATTGAAACATTTTCAACTCAGATTTTAACCAAGTTTTTCCAGCAAGTTTTATGAACAATTCATGACACTTTCACGGTGGAAAAATATGGACAAAGTCGCAACAATAGCTATCGAAAATTTTAACATCATTAAAAAACTAAAAGGGGGCCATCCTAGTGCTAGTAGTCAACATAAAACTTTTGATAGATAACTCCACCTTCAGTTTAATTAGAAAAATCATATTATAGACTGAATAATATAGAGAAAAACATGAATTAACATGTGGAAAATTGAAAATTAAATAGAAACAATTTTTAAATTTTCAACCTATGTAATGGATCAAAACAATATCTAAATAACTCAAAAACTTAAAACATCTTAGGACTTTAACCTAAATTAATTAAAAGTTTTAATTAATTATTTAAATAGTTCTAAACATGATTAAAGCCCAAAATTACATGTTGTCGAGATATAAGAAGTTAATGGAAAATATTTTTTTAAGAATTTTACCAATACCAAAAATCACCAAATCAACACACAAATCAATCCGATTGATTATCACTAGAAATAAGCATGGATGACCACATGTAATCTACAAACCTTAGACTTTGGTACCATTGAAGGGAAAACTCTAGGCTCATGCCTATAGAAATAAACATAAAATATTTAATCAAATTAAGCATACGCAGCAAAATTTAATAAAAAAATACTTAGATTTCCTTAGGATCTTAGGTAGAAATGTACATGTGGTCGATTTTGGTAGTTTAAAATATAGATCTAATAGAGATTTTACCCACTTAAAGGCTCATAACTCTAAGTGTGGCAATCCTTACACTTCGTTGCCATGACTTGGTTACTTTAATCATTCTTTGAGGCCATAGCAACACAAGCATCTTGCCTTTAATAGTGATCCACACAAATGTCTGTTGTAAACTTTACAAGGTCTGGTGATTCTTCGGTGGTAAGCCAAAAGGCTTTGAAAACCTTAACTAAAAGCTAGGATGTAGTTGTTTTCAATCTCGCATAACCAAGAATAGTTCTAGGAAGCCATAAAAAAGTCACAAAGATGTGAGATAGGGCTGTAAAATAAGGCAATAGGGATATGGCTAAGGTAGTATTTTGCCTTCTATGGCTGGCAACTACTCTTTCTCATTCTAGAAAATTATTTTCTAACTTTTTTTAGACTAAGAACTTCTAAATATATGGATGTTTAATCTTGATTAAAAATTTTAAATTTTATTACATGTATGTCCCTCCCTAGAGATCCATAGAGAAGACTAACTATTTCTCGATTTACTACTTTATTTTCTTTTTTCTTTATATTTTATTGGTTTTTGATATCCTGGATATGTATGAAGCCAAATTTACAGGATATGAATCCTTTGACTAATAGGTAGAAGTATATAGGATACTTAGGGTGTCTTGCGAATGCTTATTTTGTGGAAACAACTTCACTGAATATGGCCCATTTGAGAACTCCATTTGGTATTGTCACTCAAGTATATATGAAAATGTTCTAATTTGCTAGTCATGTTACTAATCCTTTAACCTGTGATAATACATCATCTTATATGAGGACTGTCATACTTTGATTCCGTCATGAACAAGTCCATATGGATAAATACTCAAGTAAGGTGGTTTTGGGTATGGCATAAAACACATAAGGTAGATGAGTGATTCAAACAACATTCACCACTCCAAGTGACATTGGAGACATATCTTATTTATTCTTGGCTTTGGTTAACTTGATAAAGTCATTGGCCACTGCATGATAAATTTAGGAGAAATTGTTTTTCCAAACTTTTAAGATTAGCCATATGTTGCAGGAGTACATGGGAAACTTAAGATGGCATGTAAGTTCTTGTTTTGTGGAAAAAGTTCACTAAACATAGCTCATGAGAACTCAATTTGGTGTTGTCACTCAAGTGTCTATGGAAATGTTCTCACATGTGTGTAACTAGTCCTCTGACTTGTAATACTAAGCCATCTTGTATGGAAAGTGCCATACTTTGATTCCATTACAAACAATCCACAAAGATAGATGCCTACAATAGGGTGGTTTTGGGAATGGAATATAGCATATGAAGGTGGATGAGTGATCTAGAAAGGATTCACCAGTCCAAGTGACGTCAGAAACTTATCTTATTTGTTCTTGGCTTTGGTTAACTTGATAAAGTCATTGGCCAATGAATGATAAATTTAAAAAAATTGTTTCTCTAAATTCATTAGGTTAACCATATGCTGCAAGAAATAATATGCATTCCATGCTCATGGTCTTTCTCAAATATTTGGTGAAAAGACTGAATTACATTGCAAGGCCAGTTACTAAAAGGTTTCTTCAAAGTCATTTTGACTCTTCAACATTTAGGTGATCACGATAGGTTGCTAGATCCCACTATTGATCTATGAATGTAATTAATAAGATTAATTATATTAATTGTGACCATGTTGGAAACTTAATATGTCACATACAATAAGATGATCTTTTGGCTTAAATCCATGACTTATTATGACTTAATTAAACAAATATGTATATGTGTAAGATTTAGTTGAATTAGTTCAATTAAGTATTATTAAACACATAAATTATATTTGTGAAATCTAATTAGAGATGTCTTACTATAGCGGAAAAGATAAGAATATCTTATCGAGATCATCTCTAATTGTAAGCATGTAAATAGGGATGCCTTGGTTTTGGGCTGAATAATTATTTCTAGCAAATTAAAAAATTATTCAATAATTATTTAATGATATTTACATGAAGTTAAATTGTTTTATTTATGTGAGAAATTTAATTGAAAATTAAATGTACTTGCATGTAACTAAAGCTTGCCAAAAGCCATAATTATCAAGTTAAATGGGCCTTGTTTTGAATAAATTCTATTTAAACTTGATATCAGCTTGGCGCAAAAGTGGTGGGCCTTATTGGTGTTTGATTAGGCTATGATGTTAAATAGTTAATGTTTTTCCCTTGATCCCTATAAAGCACCAAATATGGCATTACTCATTAAATTTAGTAGTAATGGGCTTGGTTGACCCATTAGTTAGGCCTAACCTAATTTGGATATATAAATTGGATCTATTAAGTTTTTAGATGGTTGTTACACTTTTTGGCTATCAAAAAACTCTAGGTGCCATATCCCTAAATCTTTAAGCCATGATTGGCCCAATCTTTCACTTCCTATACCATAATGGTGCACCGTTTGCTCCTTTGATGGTCTAAAATCATTGTTGATCTAAAAATGAGAAAAATCATATCTAGCACTTTTGAATGTAGATGATGGTACTGGAAGGCAAGAAACCATGATTGCCACATATCTATAGCATCTTTACAACACTATTTCACATCCCTACAACTTTCTATAACTATTCTCGGATATGTGAGAGAGAGCAATTGCTTTCATTTTTTAGTTAAGGCTTTTCAAGTCTTCTAGCTAGCATTAGAGAAGTACTAGACCTTCATGAAGGCTCCAACAGCCATCTGTGTTGATCAGCATTAAAGGTAGAATGCTTCTGTTGTTCATGGTAACTGAAGAAACCTAGCCTTGGTAACAATTGTGCAAGGATCAGCACACTTAAAGTTACAAGCCTCTGCGCAAGTAAGATCTCTATTAGATCTGTGTTTTAAACTGCCAAAATCGACTACTTGTGTATCTTAACTTAAAGATCATTAGGAAATCCAAGTTTTTCTATGTTTATTTTTTACTGTGTATGATTTGATTAAATATTTCATCCCTGTTTTGATAAGCATGAGACCATACTTTCCTTCAGTAAGATCTAACATGGATTAATGCATGAATAGACATTGCACCATGCTTATACTCCTTCCAAGATATTTGGTGAAAGGACCTATGGACACCTAATTTTGTCCTGGGCCTTTTTTTTAAGTCCTAAATATCCGAGATTGAGAACCTGGCAGTTGTCCATGTAGAGGTCAACCTCCTCCATGTGGACTAGGCATTTTTAAAACCTTTTTAGTTATGCCTAATTGGCTAAAGGTGCACGTGATGGAAAAAGTACAATTTCGAGGGTTGGGGAGAATAAATCTCAAATTAAAAAAATGAATATTCTAAAAGAAAATTAGTTTTTAAATATGTTCCTGATAAATTTTAAAATTTATTTTTGTAGATAATACCATGGTCAAATTTTTTATTTTTTAGAAATTTTTTGAGACTTTTTTGTAAAATATAGGGAGTCAACTGTTATATATTTATGCTAAAACATACTCTGAAAAATAAAACATATACAAGAAAAAAATATGTAATGGTATTTTACCACTAGGTATCAAGTTGTCAAATTTATTTATTAAATTTAAAATTTTCACAATACCACAAGTGTCATGCTCGAGAAATTTTTTTAATAAAATTTGTTTCGGATTTTAGATTTTCATCTTTATCATTTCTATAAATTAATACCTTGAGTAATGTGTTAAATGCAATTCATTTTTATAAATTTAAACATATTCTTGGAATTTTCTTAGTTTAAAAATGCAAACTTTTTTATCTATAAAATTTTTCAGAGTTTAGAATTTTAAATATTTTCACATATTTCAATAGAATAGCTTGGATATAGCTTTTTAAAATTTCAATTAATTTTTATCAAATATCCATTTCTTCTATAAGGAATTTTGCTCACAAAATTTTATGAGTTTAGAATTTTTAATTACCTTTTTCTTGCACAAAAAATTTCTTTAAAATATCTTTTGGAGCTTTTATATGGAAACTTTATTAATTTTATTTTTTAATGTGCCAATATTTATTTTTTTTCCCCACTTCATAAGCTTTAAAACCCATTATTTTCCTAACAGGCCCAATAAGCCCACTAAGTTTCCAACAAGCCCAATGAGCCCATTTTTGTTTTCTAACAAGCCCAACAAGCCTATTTTGATTAAAATTTTTATTTAAATTTATTAGGTGAAATTTTATTTCCTGAACACATAATTTTTAATTTGTTACAATTTAATCCATATAATTTGTTTTTATCCAGTTTGGATTTTTTTTCTTATCTTATTTTCATGCATTCTAGAATTATCTTGATGCAACATGCATATGAATAATGCAGGATGACAAAAATCTTTATTTAACCTTATCAAAAAAGCTAAAACATCTAAAAAGTAATAAAAAGAAAAAGAAAGAAAAGAAAAAACAACATGACATTTGGCCAATAAAGGATTTTAGCCCCCTTACTGATCTTTTCCTTTTATAAAGAAGGGAAGGATGCTTTCACAAAAAAAAATGATTCCATAAAGAAAAAAAACACAAAAAACACATAGAAATTTTAAGTTTTTCAAGCTTTTAAGGTAGATTTACTTGGAAAACTCTTGATTTTTGTTCATTTTAAGCATGTTTCATCCTTCTAGTTAGCTTGGTGATTACTTGTGCTCGTGGATTTTGATCCATGTTGAAAAGCCAAGTATGAAAGCCATGATCAAAGTTTCTTGATTTTATGGTTATACTTTATTTTTACTAGCAATAAGTTCATTTTCATCAAGATAATTTGTGTTTATTGGTAAAATCGATGTTATTTTTACATGTATATAAGTTTTTGCTATTTTCCTTGGCATTTTCATATTAATTTATATTGATATGTTCATTATTTATCATGGAAGAAATAGGGCATGGATGCATCTTGATATTCACAAAAATATGTGATGAAAAATTTTTTTTGATTGTTACATATTTTGCCTGAATATCATGATGGCCCTTGGATAATTTTTAATGCTTGATTTTATGGTAATTTGGATTATTTTGAAATGTTTGAAACTTGCAGAGGCATAAAAATAATTTTTCTAAAATTTTAAAGGCTGGAAGGGTATTTCCAAACTTCGCCGGATTTGTCAAGGGTGATTTGGTGATGTTCTTGATTTTTTAGGCTGTTTCATAATTATGGAAAATTTAGCGACTAAATTGCAAATATTAAAAATTTTTTCCAAGGCAATTCAAGCTTGGCCAAACTTTTCATGGACCTTTTGGAGTGCTTTTCATGCATTTTAAACATGTTTTAATGCATTTCATAAATTTTTAACCTATTTAGGGACTTTTTTGTAATTTAAAAAAGTTTAGGGATTTGTTTGCAAAAAGTACAAAAAATTGTTCCAAGGCCAAGTGTGTTTGGCAAAATGCTTTTAGTGATATTTGGTGTGTTTCCATGTTAATTTTGATGTGTTTGATGTTTGATTATGTATTTTATTTCCTTTAGAGACCATTTTTAAAATTAGAAAAGTTTGCAATCCATTAGGAAAACCTTGCATTTTAGGGTTAAAAAGGACATTCCTCATATCAACTTACCCATTTAGGGTTTTTTTGTTATTTAGGAACATTTCTAGCATTCTCAGTCATGTTGAGGCTAATATGCAAATTTTGAGAAATATATGGGCCTAATAGCAATTTTTGCATTTTAGTTAATGTTTTTCTCTAAATTACCCATTTAGGGTATAATTGTCATTTCATATTATTTTCAAATCCTTTACAGTTACCAAGATACTTATATGTCGAAGGTACAATTTAAGGATATTTTAGTAATTTTCTAGAACCGGCTCTTTTATGATCACTAAGATACTTTTATGTCAAAGGTGCATAATAGGAATAAGTTCATCTTTTTATGAAGTCATCAAGTCGTTTAGGATTATCAAGATGCTTTCATGATGAAGGTTTAGGGGAATTTTAGTAATTTACATTAGAACCGAATCCTTTTGGGTTGCCAGGATACTTCTATGTTAAAGGTAGATCTAAGGGATATCTTATTAATTTATATTAGAACCAAGTCCTATGTGATCATCGGGATACTTCTATTACATAGTAGGAATAGGTTTATTCGTTTATAAAGTCATCAAGTCCTTTAGGTTACCACATACTTTCACATCGAAGGTATATCTTATGGACATTTAGTAATTCACCTTAGAGCCGACTTCTTTAAGGTCACCAGGAACTTTCATGTCGAAGGTATACTTCATAAGACATTCAGGTCTCTTAGACCAAATTCGAGTTCTTAGAGTCTAGTTTTGTACTTTTGATTGAAACTGGGTCTTAGGATCAATTTTTATTATTTCTTACAAAACTCGAAGTTTTAAAATTAAGATAATGTCTCCTCATTAAAGTAGTACGTGGAATTTCTTCCAGCATATGGAAAGGTTTTGCGGATTATTTTAATAATAAGATATCCTATTAAAAATAAGAAAATCAAGATTTTTTTTAATTTTATAAAAATAAAACCTTTTGTATTCCTCCAACATTCTGATGGGGTGCAAAAGATATTTTAATTTTTGAAATCCTTTCATTCCTCCAGTCCTCCGATGGGGTGTGAAAAAGATAATGATAAAACCTTTTTTATGTTCCTTTGGTCCTCTAACAGAGTAACGAAGATATTTTTATTTTTTTTTTGAAATATTAAAATTTTGATTTTCTTCAACGAAATAATAAATTTTTTTTATAAAATTTTATTTTGATATATGGGAATTATAAATTAAATACCAAATTTTGAAACCAAATTAAAATCAAATTTTAAGTTAATATATAATTAATAAAGTACCGATTACTAGGTGTCATGAAAGAGATTGATTCTTACTCGTAATTGTAACTGACTCTTGAACCCTTTGATGTGATCTGTGGTATAAATGTGGACCTCAGGGTTTTTTTAAAGGTTTTGTAACCCTCAAAATATGAACTCTTGTAGCTGACCAATCTCACCTTGCTAAAATAGATTGGTGGTGACTCCAAATAAATTGTCATTTTGCAACAACTATTTAGAGTTAACTCAAGTAAACGATTCATCCTAATAACTTAGTCCCTAAAAATTAGAAAAAAAAAATAATGATATGGCCCCAATAATGAACAAATAATGATATACAAATATACATAGGAATGAGGGGTACACCTGCCTTTTAACTCAAGCTGCTTAGGATTTATGTCTTGGCTACATTGCAACAAGATCGTATACACTGATAGGCTAGTACTAAAAGCTTTTAATGAGATCACTCTTGACTTTTTAAAATTTAGGTAGTCATGATGGATTGCTAGATCTTGCTCTTGATCTATGAACATAGTCAATGAGATTAATTATGTTGACATTTTGAAAACTTAATGGGTCACACACAATAAAATAGAATTATTAGATTATATTTGAAATTTAATTAAGTATGTCTTAATTAAACAAAAGGTGTAATGGGGAGGACTCAATTCAATTAGTTCAATTAAAAATTATTTAAGAAATAAATTAGATTTATAAAATCTAATTAAAGATGTCTTAATGTGGCTAACGAAGATAAAAAAATATCTTATCAAAGTAATGTCTAATTCTAAAGAAGGCAATAGGGATGTCTTAGTTTTGGACCAAAAATTTTTTATAATAAATTAAATAATTATTTGATAATTATTTAATAATATTTACATGAAGTAAAATTATTTTTCTTGGACTAAAAATTTAATTGAGAATTAAATTTTCCTATATGTAAATAAGAGTTGGCCAAATGCTCTCATTATTAACTTAAATGGGCTTGGTTTTGAACTTATCCTTTTTAAGACTTAATATAAGGCTAAGCGCATGAGTGCGGGCCACAACATAAAAAAATAAATGTTAGTCAATGTTGTGTTGAGATTTAAATAAAAATTTAAGTTCAAATAAAACATGTGAAAGTTGATTATTTGACATTTTGAAAGAATTTGTTTGAAATTTTGTCTTAGGCATCCAAATGCCAATAGTCGAGTTTTTGAATTCATAAACAAAAAAAATTTACAGTTCATTTAAAAAATCTTCGGGCATTCAAATCCCATTTTTAGAAATTCAAAAAGTTACATTTTTATCTTCGTTTTTATCAATATTCACAATTTTTAAAATCAAACCTATATCCAAGAAATACAAAATTGTTATATCATACAAGTTTTGTGATTTTACATACATTTGTATAAATAATTCATGGAAATAAATCATGTTCTTTTTTTTAGTTCAAGACATTTTCACGTTCTTCAATGAACAACCACAGATCAAAATCTACAGACTTACAATTATTAAGTAAATAATTTACTAACAACATGCGGAATTAAATAATTCAAAGTACCAATTTTGATTCACTGGTCGGGAGTAAAATCACAATATGAAAATTGTTTACCACAACGCTAATTACTTAAAAAAAATGTTGAGATTCAAATATTGTTTACTGTCTAAGAGAATATTATCTCTCTTTTTTTTTTGGTTCCTTTCTCAGTATTAGCCAAATGAAACATCTTTCATTATTGGCGCATTTAGACATCGTTAAATTCATAGCTGAATGAACCATTCTCATATCATTTTTCATTATCGCCGAATCGAGTAAGGCAGCCTTTTTCTTCCTTTTCCCTCTTAAATGCCTTAGGCAGTTTTTTTTCAAACAGTTGTAACATGCTTGAGATGTTGTGCCCCTTATGGGCAACGGGCAATGTTTCTAACAAAATTAATTGTTATTATAATTCACTCGTAATATGTAATTCATAAAAATTAAAAAAAAAAAAAAAAAAAAACCTCCCCCGTTTTGGCTTTTCTTTTTTGCCCACTGCAATTTTTACTCTACATGTAACTTTGTGAGCGTATTTTCTTTTAGTATACATATATATACACACATGAACTAAGATCTAATGCATTACATTTTTATCCATGCATGTGCTTATATCGTGGTCTTCTTATTTAAAGCTATTTATAAAGGGAGCCATTATCTAAAATAATTATTAATTAAAATATATAGAAATTTTTTTTTTAACTTTTGCCATGAATGAAAATGGATGTTCAAAATTAGATATCTAACACTATAAATTTATATTTATGGATTCGGATATTGAAGATTCAAATAATTTATAAATTTGAATATTAGATTTATTATCTAAAGTAAATTTAGAATGGATTCGTATATGAACTATTGGCTATTTATTATCTAAATTTATTTTGATTTTAATTTACATTGTATTAAATATCCAAATTTATTATTCAATCCTCTTTATGAATATGGATTTGAGTATTTGAATCCGATATTCATTTATATACTTAATTATTTTTTAATATTTTATTTAACAAAAAATTTAATAAATTAGAATATTTAATAAATTTAAATATCCTATAGGTATTTTTTTGAATCGGATGCGGATTCAAATAGTAAAGGATAATAAATTGATTTAAATATTAAGCTAAATTAAATGGATTGAGATTCAAATATTTAAAAAATTATAAATATTTAATTCGTTCTCATCTTTAAAAAAATGCAAATTTACAAAATCAATTAAAAAACCAAAATATTTATTATTTATATCATTATAATAAATATTTTTGGAAAACGTGCAATAAAAATCGAAAATTTTTGATAGAATTACGAAATGGACCTCTAAACTAAAATATTTATTATATACTGCTAGTAAAATAAATAATTATGAAAATAAAATATATGAAAAAAAGATTTTTTTTTTTTTAGTTTTTCTTTTTGAATTTTTTTGAGTTTTTAGTTTTATTTTAAAATTTGATTTCAAAATTTTATTTTACTATTTAAATGAGTTGATTTGTACGATAATTCACAGGTCATTTTAGGATGTATACCCTGCCTGTTCAATAAAAAAATCAAATAAATCTATTTCTTCCTTTCTGTTTTTTGTTTTGCTTTTGTGGTTTAGATTTTAATTTCAATTTTTTAATGCTATTTTAAAATATTGTGTTTTAAAAGGTTCGCTTGCATAGGAACTTACAAGCCAATTTAATATTCATAGTGATTAGCTTCAAAAAAATTATTATTTTATTAATTATTTTTTAGTTTTTAATTTATATTTAAATAATATATTTAAAAAAAATTAATCTATACTTTAACTTACAAATAGATTTAGATTTCATACCTAACTTGCCCAAAAATATTTTATTAATGATTTTAGATTTAATTTTTTTATTTTTATTTTTAAATTATATATTTAAAAAAATTGATTTGCATATTAACTAACAAGTCAATTCAAGATATGTATCTAACAAGCACAGAAAAAGTTAAAAAAATTTATTAATTGTTTTTATTTCACTTTTGAATGACTTATTTAAAAAATTTAGTCTACACATTAATTTAAAATTCGTATCCGACCTGCCTAAAAAAGATAAAAAAATATATTTATTTTATTTTTAAATTACATTTAAAGAAATTAACATGCATGTTAACTCTACGTATCAATTTAAAAAAATAATTAATATTCAGTTTAATTTAATTCAAAGTTAACTTTTTATTAGTAATTGAAAAAACCCCAGCGAAGTTTAATTCTAGAATCGATTGGCCCCAAAATCACGTGTCAAAATACGGCTTAAAAATAGAGTTGAAGTTCACATACGAAAAGACACCCCATCCATTCATTATAATTTGAGTTTCAAACTTCAAGGCCATGAATTGAATAATAATCGGATATAAGGGGTGGACGACAGACTTGACTTCCATGGAACAACGATGATCATATATAAAATTGTTGTACTATTATGACAACTGACAGAAGAAAGAAAAATGCTTTCGAGACGTTAGAGGGTAGAAAGCAATCCAAAAAGAAAAGGAAAAAAAAAAAGGGAACAAAATTTAAGGCATGAGATAAAGATGGTGCGAATTGCTTGCTTCATCAGCAGGGCACGTCAGGTCAGATTGGCTTATAGTGTGGACCTGCATGCCCCATTTTTTTCATGGTGGCTGACATTAGCTTTGCTTCAGGCTTACGCACGCAGAGGTTTGCTCAAGACAGTCGAGCTCAAATGAGGAGATAATAGTGTTTAGGGTCAAGATTTGTGAAATGTGCGAGGAGATACCCCATGTAGAAGTCTAACAAATCCCAAGAAACTAAGCTTCCCATCTAAGTGTCTTATCCAGTCTTGAAGAACTACGTGAACAGGAACTCATGAGCTAAGTCCAAGTTCCTGGAATAAATAAATAATGCCATTTAGCGCTATTACAATGAGAGAGGCAACACAGGAGCACTACGTGAGATTTTGCAAGGCCTTCTTTAGTCCCTCCAAACTTTGTAAAATAAGACTCGTTAACTTATCTTGCAAAATTACTGAGTTCAAATAGCACTTATCAGCAAAGCATACTCTTGGTAATGAAAAGATGGGGTAAATGGAAGAATCTGAACTGCTCTACGTGTCCATCATCTTAATATTTTGCTGCTATAAAATTTCTCAAGCACTGAAGTCCAGTTTGGCAAACCATTTCTTAGATATATTCTCCTAAATCATGGAGCATATGTATATCCATGTTTCCCAGGTCTGAAGCCATGTTATAGTTAATTGCCTTCAATTTTAAAATACCTAGGAATACTAAGATATAGAGAGACGAGTAGGGAAGACTTACAGAGGCAAGTTCCTCTATCATAATAGGCCTGTTGCCATCCTTCTCAAACAAATCGTATGCACGCCTTGCTTGTTGCTCCCATGTTTCCACTCCTTCTAGCTGATGCACGCTTATCGCAGAGGCACAAAATTCTTCAGAGTCCAATTTTCTATATTGAATAGAACTAATCTACACAATACAAGAGTAAAAGAAGCTGCTAGTATTATCATTCCAAACATGTTGGACGCATATTTTTTCCAAAGGTTGCAAGCTCATCTCAAGGAAAAGATAAAAATAAATGAACGTGTAAGCTTTACCATGTTGACATAATCAAGGAACCGTGAATCCTTCATAAGCTTAATCGAGCGAGCACGAATAGTTTGATTTTATCCCGAGTTGAGCTTGAGCATAAAAAATGATACTCAATTGAGCTCAAGCTGAGTTTCAAGTTACCAATTTCGAATAGAGCTCGATCTTCTCATTATTCAGGCTCTGCTTGGCTCAATTACAGCCCTAAACAAGACCATCAGGTAAAGCAAACAAAACAACCTTCTTTCATAATTTGAGATTTCCCCAATGAATATTTCCAGCTCAAAAGATATAACTTTTGACCAGATGAAAACCATTTGGCCAACTAATTTTATTTTCATGAATAATATCTAAAGTAGTTACTTAAAGCTTGGCAATCTCATTAAGATTTACAGTCTCGTACAAATTGACAGTAGAACTGTTAAACTCCAATGCTATAGCTGATCACTGAAGCGCACAGTGAAAATCAGTTTTGACAAATTGCTTGCATCTATCAATGATTTTCAAGCATTAAAAAATTTGGCATTACTTCCGATGAAGTCAAAAAAACAAAATAGTACATCACATAATTACAAGATTATATGAAAAAAGCACAAATATAAAACAATGAAAGCTATATTAAAAAAACCAATGCGTTCAAACTTACTCCATCACTATGTACGCATTGTCATCGTCTTCATAGGCATCATAGAACTGAACCAAGTTCTTATGACCAGTTAAAAGCTTGTAGTATCTTCACCTCTCATCTTACATCCTCTATGGCAATTGCTGTAGTCATCCGCATAGTATCATAATACAGCAAACTGTTCATCGACTTTTAGAATAAGTAGCCAAGACTCCAAGACAGCAGTAGCTATTAAAACTCCCATCTTTTTGAGTCATACTAATTTATCCGGAGAACATACATAAGTCCTGCCAAGTCCTTAGACTGAAGTAAGAAATTCAAATCACAGGTCTATGATCATAGTTCACTATACTCTAATTTGAATAATAATAACTACACAAAAAGAATGGCGAGACCCTAAATTTAACATAAAAATACAATATTTGCGTAAAACTGCTTTAGCACGAATTAAATATAGCTATTAATATCATTATCTCAGCTGAATATAACTGGTTGAAGATAATAGCATCATCATATATAAATGACATCCCAGTATTCTCCTGATAAATTGAACTGTAACCAAAATGAATCAAATCCAAATGCCAACAATAAGGAGCTAAACAGGTGCAATCAAAGCAACAAAATGGATACTGAAATACAGCTTAAGAGTTAAAGCAGTGGTAAGATTATACTCAGATCAAAAGTCCTCAATCAGAGTGAATACAAACCAAAAAGCTGCAAATTACTTAAGGACTTGTGCAAATGAAATTTTGGTTTAAAAGTAAAATTAACATGAAAATTAGACCTTGGACTTCGGAATAACTTTAACGGCCACATCATGGCCTTTCAGGTTTCCTTTGTTGGCCTTAGCGGAGCAAGTATATCCAAAATCTCCTCGCCCCACTTCATCACCAAGCTCATAATGAGACGTAAAATGCTTTGAAAACCCAAAATTCTTATCCAAACCAATCACACACTAATTTCGTTCAGGAATTGAGGCGTCATTAGGCCTAATAGATCCATGCCTTCTTGCCAGCACTGCCCTGATATGCTTTGCAGGAGAAGGGGGAGGAAATGGGCGTTTGAAGATGCGCAGAGGAGTAGAATTCACACTAGGTACAGCTGGGGATGTCTTGAAGAGGCGTGACAATGGACTTGGACTGTAAAATGGGAAATCTGATGACTTAGTGGGGAGGGAATTTGGTGGTGCACTACTTTCACCCGGTATTGAGATGTCTCTTGATTGGTTTTGTTGGCTTTCAACGAGTTTTCCATGACAGAGTCCCATTAGAAACAGTCCCCAAGGAAAATAAAAATAAATGTTAAAGTCTTTGTTCAAGAAAAAAGGAGGAAAGTGCGACAAATTAAACCATAGGTAGGGAAAAGTGAAAAACCAAAGAAAAAAATTTTGATTTTGGTGTATTCTTGATGTGAAAAACACTTGAATTTCACATTTGATCCAAGGAAAGAAATATATATATATATATATATATATATATGCATATATCTAGTAAAGATCAGCACTAATTTTTCGAAAGAACCAAATTACAAGAAAATTCCAAAGCCAAATGGAAAAGAGTACCCAAGAAGGAGAATTGCTTAAAAAAAAAAACTATAACGAGAAAAGCAATTCAACTTTACTGATCAAACAAAAACAAAGCCAGATAGATAGGAAGAACCAATCAACAGGAAGAAGAAACAGCAGCAGAATTTTGGTTTGATGCAAGAGGAGAATAAAGAATAAAGAAGCAAAACCACAAGACAAAAAAAAATTACTCCAAGAAGAAGGAAAGAAAAAGAAAGAGGCAAACAACCAGAAGGAAAATAAAATAATAAAAAAAAAGTACAGCTAAAGATGCTTAGCAGAGGCAGCAAGAAAAGGTGAGAAAAAATAAAAAGAGAAACCAAGGCTTCTTTGTTTCCGCTTTTTGTAGGAAAATTCAAGCATCGTATCCTTAAGAAATGCTTTCCATCATCTGTAAATAATTTTAATTTTTGAATCTCAAAGTTTTTATCTCAACCAAAAAAAATATATAGTTTAGCTGTTAACTCGGTAAGAAGAATTTCAAACAAATATTATGGAGTTATAATTTTTATAAAAGAAATAATTTAAAAAATATATTTTAAAAAATAAAATAATAATTATTAAAATTATTAATTAAAATTTAATTTTAAAATTTATATTAAATTTTGAATTATTATTTATAAATAATAAAAAATAAAAATAAATTTTATATTAAATTTCAAATTAATATATATACTAATATATTATATATGCTATATATAATATATGATGTGATATATATTATATATTATAATATTATATATGTTAAAAATCGATCCCCACAAATTATATATAATATATGTAATTATATATATTACATATTAATTATATATATTAAAAATATTATATTAAAT
>JBBYHK010000023.1:8813679-8826121 GCA_038382065.1 Adansonia grandidieri | reverse complement strand
CTCACTAACCTAAATTATAAAAGTTTTATACTCTACAATTTGTACACGAAAGTAATTATTCATCCCATAATATCTTCAATAATAACTCAAATGCGTATTTATTCCCCTCCCGTACGATGGCAATATTCAGTAGTCATATGTAAATTATGCCCCATGTACTCTATATTTTATTGTTTGTTTAACTCCATTATTAACGTTTTCGAGTAAGTCGCCAACTTTTTATTGAGATTTTTTTTTAATTTTTATTTTGGTTACTAAGTTTTAAATGATACTTGATCATCATCATTTATAAATACTATTGTTCTGATGACTCAATTGTAATAAAATAACGCATCTTCCTCTTCGAATTTCATGTTTGATCAAGTATAATCCATATTACCATTGAAGTCATTGATTGAATTGATGTCACAAATTAATCATGTCTTAATTTAATTAAACAAAAACTTAATTAAAATAATAACATTAAAAATATTTACGTTTTTTTATATTTAAAAAATTATTCATTTTTTTAAAAAACTATTCAAACTAAAAACTTACCTACTCAAATTTAAAATAACTTTTTTTATTTTTTAAAATATTTTCACATATTTTTTCATCCATCCATGTAAAAAAATTACCACTTAGTTCAATTTAAAAGTAACTACCCACTTAAAAAAAATGCTTACCTTTTTTATGTATTAATTTAATAATCACTTTAAAGGTATTTTTTTTAACTATCATCTTTTTCACCCAGACAATGAATGTGCTTAATTCTATTATACTAATAATAAAAGGGTTGGATGAGCTTGGTCATTTGAGTTAAGCGAAACTAACTTATTTAATAAATTTACCTAAAAACCTGACTAAAAATAATTATATTAATGTCAGCTACATACTTTTATATTAAAAAAAAACTAAGAAGATATTTTAAAAAATGCTCACTTTCTCTTAATAAATTATCCATTTATCATAAATTATTATTGTCCTAACATGCCTAGATACTAATTTTGACATATCAGAACAGGAAAAACAAAATCTAATTTGGAATGAGCTGGATCATCATAGTGAATTGCTAGTCCAACTTTTCTACATGGCTACTATGAAATAGCTAGGAAATTATAGTTGTCACCAATCTTTTTGGGCTAGGTGCAATCATACACATATTAAAATCAATCGTTTTAAAGTTTTAAAATTCATTTTAAAAGGATTAATTTTATTGTCTACTTTGAAAACCAAAGTAAGAGTCATGTTTGGAAGTCAGTTATGAATTGGGAAGGATTAGAAGCCTTACAACACCTCTAGAAACAATACCATCTAGCCATATATTATCTTAGGTTCAAATTTCTTGATTTAATTTTAGTATTTAATTATAACTCCTTTAAAATATTATAATGAATTTGCGTAACTAACCTGGATTTTATGAATTCAAAATTTCCTATGCTCCTCAGAGTTAAGCAAAACATAGATTTTTTATTGTGTTTAGAATTATTTTCTGGATTTAACATTTGAAGAGGATATTTTCAGATAAAGAGTAAATCTTGACATCTTTTCCAATAAAATGACAAATAATTCAAAAAAAGATCGTAAACTGAGAACATTGTCTTATTTTTTTTTTTTTAAAAAAAAAAACTATAACAAGGTTTTCATGAATGCATTATGTTTATGAGAAAAATTAATCATAGCATATAAACCACATAAAAATATTAACAACTTAAGGAAGAATAATAAGAGGAGTTCAATTTGGGATGTATCTCATAAAAAGCTTCGATTAATTAAAGAAACAATTGAATTATGGCTAGAGACAAACTTAGATTCAAATTATGGTTAAAGCATAAAAGTTTTAGTAGTCAAAGTAAGTTTGAAAATGAGAGAGAAAAGATGTTTAAAGGAATTTTCAAAAGAAGGATTAAAAAACAAAATAAATGGAAATTAGTTGAAAATTTATCAAAAGAAGGAAATTAGTTGAATAAGACATTTCGTAAAAGTTTTTCAAAAGAGCTGAAAAAATGAAGGTGAAATCAAAAGGAATTTGAAAACTACACTTGAATTAATTTTTGTGAACTGCAACGAGCCTTTAATGACCTATGACTTGGCATTCAAATGCCTTCCAACTACCCTTAGATGATGCAACCAGTAGTTATTTTGAGGTATTTGAATACCTTTACTTTCCTAATTATTTTCTTACTTAAATGAATTCTAAAAGTTATGAATGAGACGTCCTTCGAAAGCTAACTCGATAAGATTTCACATAAAGATAGTGTAAAATACCCAAAAAAATCTGAAAATATTTATCCAACCAACTTAGCCTAGGATAAAAAAGATTTGCACGGTAAACAGAAAAAATTTGGTATCTATCCAAATATACTTGAAAAAAGGCATATGATACACCATTGAAAAGCTAACTCGATGAGGTTTAACGTAAAAATATCAAAAAATACCTAGAAAATCATTTATTGTGTCAAAATATAGATGTCACTAACTCTGACTACTGGGTGTAGAGAATCTATATGGTAAATGAAAACTAATTTGATTCCTATCCATATGACCTCAAAAAATGGCATATGATATGCCATTGGAAAGTTAACTTAATAATATTTGACCTAAAAATACCTTAAATACCCAAAAAAATCAATTAATGGGTAAAATCATTTTTGTAACCAAATCTAGTTACAAATGGCAATTACTAAAACAAGGGAATAAGTATTTTTGTTTCTTGAATCCATGCTTTTCTTTTGAAGTTAATTTTTTGGACATTCAAATGTTCATATATAGGGGTTTAAGATTAGGAGAAAAGACTTAAGAACCATAGATACATCATGATCAAGACTTAAGAGTGATTGACAAGGGCTGGAAAAATAAAAAATTTGGCATATGAATGTCATTCTTTTAATGGTTATCCATGCATGCTTAACCTATCTGTTTTACCTATACCGAAGACCATTAGAAACTTTCTTAATGCTTTAATGTGGTATGCTAATGAACCTATCTAAAGCCAAATTGAATTGGCACTTGAACAATGTACTATGATGCACACAACTAAATCAAAATTTATGAAGAAAATTAAGGCACATTCAAATGCTCCCCAACTTTTTCTCAAAGCACATTCCAATCATGAGTAAGGCATTACAATGCCTCTCCAATGGGCCAAAATATCCCATAATAGTAGCTAAACATACCAATCATGGGTGAGGCATTACAATGCCTCTCCAATGGGCCAAAACAACCCATAACAGTAGTTAAACATACTTATCCTACTCACTGATCACAACCTTTTAAAGCTCATTAACAAGGCAACAAGTATTCAAACTCAAGATCAATTTAAAGATGTTTTAAATTCAATTTATTATGGCCTTTAAACTAGCACATAATCTAAGCATAACCTGATTTAATATGTTCCAAGTTTATAGGATGACATAGAAGTGAAAACATAAGCTAACATTGGCTTATTAATTGAGCCTACTCTAACCTATTCATGGTAGCTTTTAGAAACTAATTTTTCAATCAAAAAAACAAATATAACATCAAACATGTAGCAAACTTATCAAAATTATCAAGAAACAAAGAATCACAAGATCATAGCATACATACATCAACTTCGCTGTATCTACTATAAGGTAATAGCATTTTTGCACATCAATTTTCATCCTCATTGCATCAAACATGTAGTAAACTCATCCAAATCATTAAAAAACAATGAAGAACAAGATTATAGCATGTACATATTGACATGTTTGAATCTATTCAAGGAAGAATAGCTAACTTCATGTTTCAAATTTCATAAAACATGTATTAAACCATACTCAAATCATCAAGGCAATAATGAAAAGAAAAAGATCAAGGCATTATAACCAATCATAGCTAAATTAACTAGAAGAAGAATTATTAACTTTATGTTTCACATTTCATCAAACAATAGTGAACTTATTCAAATCATTAAGACAACAAAGAAAAAACAAAAGATCATGGACAAGTCCACCATGGCTGAATGCTCTACAAAAGAATATGGCTATCTCAACACCAAGTTTGCAACATGAGATACATAAGATCATCAATATAATTTGGTGACATGGAGGAAAGATGTACAAACACAAGTTACTATTTTATAAACTTTAGAATATATGCAAGAACATGACAAGGCAAGATTATTAAGCAAATCAAGAATAAAACAACAAGAAAAAAAGAGAAATTATACCTTTTAAGCTTTTTTTAGCGAAACAAATCTTCTTAGCTTTTTCTTTTTTCTTTGCTTTCTTTTTTAGAGAGTACCTAGGTTAAAAATTGGAGAAAGATGAAAACACTATGTTTATATAGGGGAATGGTGGCACTACATACAAAAGTGGTATTGTAAAACTGTCATCTTAAGCACCATGCTTTCAAACAACTAGCCTATACCTTAGCTTATGGAAATGCATTTCACAAAATTGATTTTTCCATACATCATTGCATTTTCAAGGTGGCATTTTTATGCCCCTAAATGCCCTTAAAATATAAAAAATATCTCTTTTAAAGTCCATGATACCCTTGAATTATTGAAGAAATAACAAACTATACATGAGGCGCTTAGGCCATACTAAATTCTTTCGTTATGATATTATGGCAGTAGTTTTGTACATTTATTTTGTTAATCCAATTGGCTCTTGCTTGCTTTTCATAAAATTTAATTGAATATTCTTTCGTATGATTACAATATCCCCTAATAATATTCATCCAAAAATTACAAAATTTTCCATCTTATACCTCTCAAATAAAGCTTTCGGGAATTTATTTTCCAAGATTTTCTTTGAACCCAAGCTTAATTGCATATTCTTGACCTTTTCTCCATATTAATTTCACAATGGTACAATCAATTTTGAATTTTGAGGTCCGTAGCTCTTCACATTTAAAAGTCAACCTTCCATCTTATATTTAACTTTGACTTTAGTTGACTTTTAGACTTGATATTTGACTTTTAAAATCAGACCATTTTAACTCCAATTGTTTCCAATAATCATTCTAACTTCTCCAACCGGCCTAAGGGAGTTGAGCTTTTTGTTTGATTTTCATGGGTCAACTCTCGTTTTTCAATCTTGACACTTTCTTCCAAATCATTAATTATAATTAACTAATTAAATTCAAGCTTAGAGTTCTCACTATGTCACTCATGACAAACTTGAGCTTAAAATAGCTATTACTATAGGTGGCAGAGTAGACACAGACATTTCTATTCAAGGTTATTGGTTTTTTTTTCAAATCCATCAAACTCAAGCCATTCAAGCAATTCTTATGTAATTATCTTTATTTTTTAATTTTTCATTATTTTTGTTTTTTTTTTAAATTTTCTTGATTTCTTTTAATTTTTTAATTTTTATTTTTTGCAATTATTAATTGATCGATTAACTGGTTGAACTAAACTTAAAGGTTTGACTGATTTTATCTCTAATCTGGCTTTTTTCCTTGACATTACTTCAGTTAAGGTTTTATATTAATTAGTAAATGCACACTGGGTAAAACAAATTGGTATTTGTCGTCATGTGCCTGCCTTTAAAACTTCGGATGATTTGAACGGCATAGTATGCTCGAATTAAAAATAAATAATGTTTAGTTATGGTCGAGCCTTTGAGTTATCCCTTGATTGGGATTTGGATTAGGTGTGATAATATGAAAGGGAAAGAGACTGTTGGGCGAATCGCTCATCTAACTAGTCTTGGATGGCCACCACGAAATGGCCATAAACTTGGAGTCGCCATCGATCATTTCAGGCTAGGGAGAATCAGATGCCTATTGAAAATAATATTTTGAGTTACGAAATTTAAAGCATCAATTTCAAGGTTTACAAAGTCCAGAGATTCATTGGGTTCACGAGTTGGTTACGCACGGGGAAGGATTAGCATCCCCATAACGTTCGAAATCGGTATGTACTAGCCATGTCTCACTTTGGTCTCAGTTAAATCGGTTCCATATAGTCTTTATTTAGATATAACCCTTTCAAATGCATAAAGTTTTGGTGCAAATACAAATATGGGTTTTTAAACAAAATAGGGCATTTAGATATCACCTAAGCACCTTGAGATGCAAGGAATATAGGGCTTTTTGTGAAAACAATGTCGAGATTAGATTTAAAAAATTGAATGTTTCGTATTAGACATTAGAGAGATACTAACATGGAACATTGCCTTGTAAATTTTATTGAAGAACCAAATTTTAAACATGAATGCACGATAATCATTACAAAAAGAAATGTGTTAGTAAGACGGAAAAGAAGCAATATAATAATATCATAAACAAGCAATCACAAACAAAAGAATGTGAAAAGAGGGACAATTGAAATGTATATCATAATTGCCTTCGATTATTGAAGAATAATAGGGGTGATAATTTTAGAGACAGGTCTAGATTCGGTGGTAATTTGAGGGTCAAAGATGATTTTAATTAAAGCAGTCGAAGGCACCCAAAAGAGAAAAAATTTTGGATTTTTTTGAGGTAAAGCAGGGTTAGGGTATCCCCCTGGAAGGTAGGGTTAGAGTATCCCCAAAGATAGAGTTAGAAAAATATTTAGGAATAAAGAGAACATTTGAATCTTTAATTAAAAACGGGGTTGGAGTATCCCCTTGTAGTAGTGGGGTTGAAATATCCCCAAAGATAGAGTTAAAAAAATATTAGAAATAAAGAGAAAATTTAAATTTTTAATTAAAAATGAGGTTAGAGTGTCTCCTCAGAGCAATAGAGTTGGAGTATCTTTACCAGCAAAAATTTTAATAGGAAATCCTTTTTTTAGTATTTTAGCCTTAATCCGAGTCAAAAGGGGCTATGTTGTGGGGGAACCAACTAGATGCATTTTGAGAATTCAAACATCTTGATAAAAGGTGATTCAAAAATTAAGTTGAAAACAGGGGACAGCATCATGTCATCTCTATTCTCGAATTTTTTCGGGTGCATCTGAAGGCTTTAGAGGGTAAATAAGGTACTATTAAAAGGTAAATCAATATAGTTTAATATAAAAATATCCAAATTGTACAAAATCACTTTCTAATTAGAATTAATTTTTAAAGTTAAGTCTGTCTAGACATTGGCAGCATGTACAAGGAAAAGGGCATGATGGACTTTGGAAAATCGTTCTAAGCTTGTCTAGAATCGTTAGATCATGAACAATATCTTTTCGAAAAGGGAATTTTGTGAACTTTTTAGGAAAAATATTTAAAAATTTCATAAAAATCATATGATGGGCTGAGATGGCCTAAACAGAATATTGCATTATGGTTTTAGGGGTTTCGGACAGCCAAGGCTCGAAAAATCATAACTCCCTCATTTGGCATGATCCGAAGGCAAATAAGACACCATTAGAAATATAATTCAATGCCCTTTAAGGGAAAATATTTTTTGGTTCAAAAATGATTTTTCAAATTCAAACTACAGTGCTGCCAGAGCAAAACTAGAGAGATTATTCGATATTAGTTTTTTCAAAGATAAACTCGGGTCTAGGACATCCGAATATCTGTGACAGAAAGTAATATGGGCTTTACAAGTTCATTCCATAATCCAAAAATAGTTTAGGATGATGGAACAACCTATTGACTGTGTCACTAAAAGGAACATGAGACTCAAGATCAAAGTTTAATACTAAAAATGATCTCTCTTTTTTTTTTTTAGAAAATAAATTTATTTCACCATGAATCTAAAGCTGAAATGTTGATCTACCCCCAAGATTGGAAGACCAATTTTATGAAAACATTAAGTGCCTGCTATTTTTCATCTATTGGAGGTAGCATGAACTTAACTTGGGGATTTTTCTAAAAATTAGGTTTTAAGAAATAAGCTAGCATTTTGATGGATATATCATGAACAAAATACAACATATATAAAGATAAACATAGATTAAACATGCAAACATACGAAGATGACTTTTTGACAGGAAAATGGGTGACACAAATTCAAGAAGATGACAAATAGGGTGCATAGAGATGATATGAATATGTTTGAAAAAAGAAATGGATGCTGGAGTTGTCAAGACAACATTTTATTTCATGAGACTCCTTAAAACACAAGAAAATGTATGAACATACATAAGACATGTTAAGGCAACTATTTAAATATGAGATGGATATGTGACTATGGAAGGAAACATGGCAAAAAAACAAATGAACAGAGGTTGTGTAATGATAAAAATGAAGTATGGTAAGTTAATATATCTAAACAACATCAAGGTATCAAGAGGGTCATCAAGATCCTAAGAATACCACAACCAAGGCAACAATGATGCGTAAGAGTCTTAGAAGGGATATGGTAGCATGAAGTGCTCACTAAAGTGAAATGGATGATCAAAACAGAAAATGTATGGAACAAGTTAGAGAATATACCGGCAAAAGCTTAAACTTTCCTCTTTTTTTAAAGCAGTGACTTTAAGCTCAATTCCTTCCCTCTTTTTGTTATTATTTAGCAAGAAAAGGGTGAAAGGAAGAAGCTTTTTGGTAATATAGTTACTGGTAGGGTGTTTTGAGGATGAAAGTATGTGAAAGGTTGAGTTTTTAAAGGTATTCTAGTGGTGATTTTAGGGAGCTACAGGAATGGAGGTTGGTTGAGAGTGAAAAGCAATGAAACAATGTTTTTTTTTGGGAGAGTTTTAGGGCTGGAGATTCTTAGAGAGTTCTTGGGAATGGATGGAGTTTTTTTTGGAGATTGCTGGGGAGCTTTTTTTTTTAAAAGATAGTTGAAAGTCTTTTATTTAATGCTAGCCCCTGCTTTTAGAAGACAATGCAAGGGTATTTTTTTTTATCATTCCCTCTTGCACCAGGGGATATCTCCAGTTACCATGCTTAGCTAACTCTCTTCCCAGTAGTTTTGCCATGCTGAGCAAGGAGGCAGAAAAGCTGTGACAGCTTGCAACTAGAGATATGCCTACCATACCCTCTTATAACCATATATCCTATGAAAATGACCTTTGTCATTGATTGTTTGGGCTCCAAAAATTTGTTTGAATCCATTCATGAGCCCATAGTTAAGGTTTGCAATGATTTATGATAGTTACTTGGTGCAAAACCATATTTAAATTAGGTTTTTGAAGGTTGAAAAGTGGTTCAAACTGGGCAAATGCCTTGGTGTATCAATATAAAACATGTTGTATCGATAGACAAGGTACTTGTTACCCATGAATATCGATACAACAAGCTGTGTATCGATACTAAGAGTAAAAAATGTTTCTAGTCTCGAGACTTAGAGGCCTATATCGATACTCCATGGATTTGTATCGATACTCATGCTTGTGTATCAATACATTTTGCCAAAAATCATAACTTTAGCTACTACCAAGGTTTGTATCGATACAAACATGCTAGGTATCGATACCACATCACAGGTATCGATACCAAACCTTCTTGTAGTGATACTACATGTGAAAATTCAAGTTTTTGGCAACATAAAGCCTCATATCAATACTTGTACACAAACACAACTTGCACATACCTGTGGCTTCCTGATTTTCCTTGCACGTACCTGTGGCTTCTCGATTTTCCTTAACTTGGTCACAAACAGTGGGAAATTGATCCGTGTACTCATTTGAATGACTCTGGTGATGCCATGCAAAGTGGCCTTTGATACCTTATTTTTATATTTTCTTTTAATATGGCCCATAGACATTTTAGACTTTTCCAAAAAAATTTTTTTGCCTGGTGCTGTGTCGCCTAATAGTGCCTGGCGACACGGCACCCAACAATCATCTCCTAGTTTTTATTTTTGTTTTTGATTTTATCATCCTTCAGTTGAGTCTTGAGGTGCCAAAAATGGGTCTAACAAAATGAGGTGTCTACAGTATTCTATACATTTTGGTTAATTTTGTATTATTATTTTTTTTGTGATAATCATGTCTAAAGTATTACATACTTATTTAAAAATTTGACTCTTTAATAGTTCATGTTATATATATTTTAATATGTTCATGTATTTGTGATATTGTTTGTGTTAGTCTTGTGTCATATTTTAATTATTTATCCAATCTCATGTTCAAATTATCAAATCTAGAGAAAATGATTTTTTAGGCAATTTTTAACAAAAGAAAAATATTAATTACAAGCATTTTTTATGCATGGATAGCTTTTTTTAAATATAAATATATACATTTGTCTTTAATATTATTTAGATCTTTAAGTTAATATATTTATTAAGTTACTATCAGTTTAATTCATTAAACCTATTTAAAAACAAATTTTAATATATTAGTATACGTAGACACCTTATTTTGTCCGAGCCAATATCCAAGGCATCAAAAGTCACTATTTGAAGTATTATTTTGTCTATTTGGATAAGCACAAGTTAGTCATCCATTATTTCTAGCTGAAGTAAGGTGTTCAGAAAGCCAAAGGTGCATAAAATCTGCATTTGTATGAGTAGGTATCAATATATGATCTCTAGGTATTGATACATGACTGCCACATCATCAAAACCCTAAAAACTATTATTGGTATCTATACAAAAGGCCATGCATCAATACTAGTGGCTGTGGTATTGATATATGAGGCATTGGTGTTGATAATAAGTTATTTTGAAGCTTAAATCATGATTTTTAGCCAAAATGTATCAATACATTATAAGAGTATTGATGCAATTGGTGTGGTATCGATATAGGCCTTACAATCTCAAGATTGGAAAGGAATTTTTGTTCTTGGTATCGATATATGCCATTTTATATCGATATTGGAAGGAAAAATTGGTTCTTGGTATCGATACAAAGTTCATTATATTGATACACCAAGGCATTTTGCCTCGTTATGCCATTTTTCAACCCTTGCACTATTGATCTAAAAATCTAATTTAGACATGTTTTTTCCACCAAATTCATATCATGCCTTAGCATTGGACTTATGATTGGGTTTTAACAAATTTTTGAAGCCCAAAATGGCTTGAAACTAGGACATTTGCATGAAATACATAGATTATTTAAGAACATGCTTGGATTTTCCCTAGCTACAGGCTATTTCAGCCTTTCTGCTCCACTACTCTGCCTACTACAGCCAATGGAAATTCAACCAACCGGGCATAGTACCTAGAGCTATTATATGATACATGGAGAAAACTCAAAAATACCTTTTTTTGGGTTCAAAAAAGCCTTGTCTAAGCATTGGATATAAAAAAAGCCAACTTTGGCTTAACTAAGACACTTTCAGCATAATTCTATCACTCTCCGAAAATTCCTCAGCCACTAAAAAACCAAAAACTCTCTTCATTCTTGTAGCTTCCCAAAACCACCATAAAAAACCCTAAAACATTTTTTTCTTCACTTTTACCCTTAAAACTCCCCTCCATCCATTTCATAATCGAAAAGGTCCATCTTTCATTTTTTTTTGCTAATTAATAGCAAAGAGAAGGAAGAAAGTGAGCTTAAAGCTACTGCTTGAAGAAAATACTAAGGTTTAAGGCTTGTTGGTATATATCCTTCACCTTGCTCCATTTATTTTCTATTTTCATGTTTTTCATCATGTTAGTGACCTTTTTCATATTACCAATATCTTAGGCCTTTATGCATCATGTAGCATTAATTGTGGCAGATTTAGGATTTTGATGCCATGTTTATCACTTTTACCATGTCTTACTATGCTTACATGCTTGAAACATGTTTTTTATGTTGGCTGAAAATTCCAGCAAGTTTTCCTTGTTTAAACATGTTCATACCATTTTTTATTGCATGCTTTTTGATGTCATTTATAAAGTTAACATTTCTATGCAGGATTTTGCCATGTCCTTGCATTTTTGTTATCTTTTTCATGTCAAAATGTCATCTTTGTTTGTTAAATGTGCCATCCATGTTCATCATATATAGGTCACACATAGTTCATAATATGTTGTTAAGATGCTTGTTTGTTTGCTACAAAAATTTGACTTTTTTTGTAAAAAAAACCTAAGTTAAATCTATGTTTTCTCCAATAAATAGAGAATAACATGGATTTAATGTTTTCACTAAATTGGTCCTCTGATCTTGGAGATAAATTGTGCTTTCCATGTCTAGATTCATGGTTAAAGAAGGTTAAAAATTCTGGTTTCCAAAACAAAGTAGCCTTTTTTACTTGTTTTAAAGTGTTTATGCCTTGATCTTGAATTAATACCTTTGTTTGTGACATGGTCAATGGGATGTTTCATCATCTCAAGCTACTTCAGGATTGTGCAAATGAGTTCGTGAAGCATATTTCGCCCATTCCTTTTTGTCACAGATGTTCAAATGTCCGTGACTCGAGTTTAGTCCTAAGAAACTTGAAATAACCGAAACATCCCCTTTTGTTGCCTTGCTAGCATTATAGACTTGAAAAATCATTTTTGAACCCTAAAACATTTGTCATAAATTTTATGATATTTTTCCTAAAAAGGCATTGAATTATCTTTCCAACAATATCTTGTTTGTTTTCTGGTCATTCCGGATGGGGGATATATGACTTTTTTGAATTGAAGCTATCTAGAACCCTTGGAATCAACAATTTGCATTTTGCTTAGGCCATTTCAGCCT
>JBBYHK010000023.1:8782575-8793863 GCA_038382065.1 Adansonia grandidieri | reverse complement strand
ATATATATATATATATATAATATATGTTAGTATTTGTTTCTATGTTGTAATTGTTTTGAAATAGAAGTGGACCTCTTATATTAATACGATATACATATCAAAACCTTAGTTGCTAAAATTTACAAAATAATTTAAAAATAATAGTGTATTCTTATATTTATAGAGAATTTTGAGTGTATTTTTGCTCATCTCGACAACTGATTAAGTCACTGTGATGTTAAACATGCTCCTCTCTCTCTCTCTCTCTCTCTCCCCTGGCTTGCTTTCTCATTTTGTTGTAGGTTTTGTCAAAGTATTGGTTTCTTAAAAATGAAGAAATTTGAAATCAAATATGGAAAAAAAAAATTGGAGAACTAAATGGTTATAGATAAAGATAAGTAATTATAGTAGCTAAAAGATAAGTAAATAAAGAGTGTAGCGAAAGAATGTGAGCATAAGATTGGTAGAGATTGGTCTTTCTTCATAGGGTACTTTTTAAGTTATTTTCCTTGGAAGTTCTCAATCCGATACTCAAAAAGTCCTTACAAATTACATTTTTTAAGCTAAAGTATAACATTTACAGTTCTTATCTTTTTATGGGTTTAGTGAATTTCTATTAAAAAGTCAAAAAAAGCAAAAAAAAAAAAAAAAATCAAGAGGGTACCTCACCTCTTCATCTCAAAATCTCAACAATGTGAATAAAGGTTCTTTTTTTTCTTTCCAAACTAGACTAACCTCATAAAGGTTTGATGTTTGGCAATTAGGCATAAAAGAGATCAATGATTATGAAATAAAATTAAGGATACAAGATTTATATAGAGAGATGGAATTGAAGTTGGGAAAAATTTGAATGCTCTTTAGCTTATTGAGAAAATGAAGACTTGATTTTCCAATGCCTCTTGTTTTATGTTTAATGGTGTTGGAGAAGATAATCTATAGTTGAAACGTGATAAGAGTTTGGAAGTAGAAGAGTGTTGAAAACAATGTGAAATTAGTGATTAGAAGGCTCTTTGCACAGAGGGGAATGGATCCCTCCAAGTCAAAATTCATTTCTACTTGTTTCAAAGGCTATAGATAGAAAATTGATCCCCTCTAAGCATTTTGGCTATAGTAAGCATTCTGTTTAGACAACGATGGATCCTTTCTCAAGCAGGATTGATACCAACTTCCAACACTCAAAATTTTACATATTTTTAATTAAAATTTGTTGACTTCTAGTAATTTTAATCAATATTGTTCTTTTGAAAACTTCTTTTTTTTTTTTTTTTTTTTGAGAAAAGACTTAACAAAAATATTGAAACAAATGTTGTGAGATTTCGAAGTAGTTTTTCAAGTTCAAGAATAAATCTTTGAGAGTATTGTTTTTTTATTTACAAACGACTAAAAGGACCAGATTTTATTTAATAGCATAAAGTTAATGTTAAAGCTCAATGTATTTTTCCTTTCATGAACTCAATTCCAATAGATCAAAATCATACTAACTTCAAGCAAAATGATATTTTTGAATGTTGGACTTGCATTTTTAAACTAAGCTCATAGAGAAGTCTTTTAAATTTATTAATTTCAAAAAAAAAAACATTTTTTAAATAATAATTGTGGCATGCATTTAGATTCAAATAAACAATTTTTATAATAATGCTAAAGTACGTGAAGTATACAAAAATTTTAAGTAACTTTAATTTGAAAATACATTTAGAATTGGTCATTCCAAAAATAATTATAATTTGAAGGAAATAAATTATTGAATGAATTTCTGGGGTTTAAAGACATTGAAATAACTCAAGGATATGTTGACGAGCTGCACCACCGAATACCAACTTATTTGTGTTAATAGCTAGACCACCCATGTCTGGCTTGTAGGTTTGGCTCCACCCAGGCGACAGATTTTTGAAATGCGCATTTGGCTTGAATATTATTTAGATAATAAAAACTTAAAATATATTTAACAATATTAGAAATATTAATATATAAAATAATTTTTTAATAGTTTTTTTTTCTTTACTGGCTCTCGAACTTGTTGAGGTCAGTCACACTTAACCATCAAGGCCAAGAGGAGAGCCAATAATTTTTAGGCCTATGTTTGGTTTTAAAGGACCAGCTAAATTTAACTTGGCAAAGCATAAATGTTCATTTAGTTGCAATACAATCATACCAATCAAATACCAGCAAAAGATTGATAAAGAGTATTTACACATAATATATGTTAATAAAGAGACTACTACACACATTCCTTCACATTCTGAGCTCAAGACTTCTATCTATGAAAAATCAAACAGGCTGATGATGAGAATGAAGCACTCCCAAATTTTTACCTATCCATTTAACAGTTAAGTTACCGGCTTCATTGTTTTTCAGCCTTCTGACAACTTTGGTATGCTGAAATTCTGTAACTAAAAAGTAGGAAAACTAACCTTTTCCCTAGCTTTGGAGGGATTTCTCTATTGCTTACACAAATCTCTGACTCACAATGAGTGGCATGGTTGAGAAATGACAAGCAAAGATGAATGCTGAAACCAATCATTCAACCAAACTAAGTTTGCATGCTATGGTAAAATCTCGAATGTTGACTGATAACATTCAACGAGAACTTAAATATAAAGGCAATGATTTTGATGCACCATACGACAAAATTGGCATAAACTATGTTCCTAACAAATCATTTCATTAATTTTGAATGTCTTTTCTTTTGCCCCAAAAAATTATGCCAATTATATTGCATACCAAGAATGGAATAAAAGGCTTCACTTCAGAAACCAACTCAAACAACTGATGGTTCCAGTCTAGCAGACTTTTTAGTATCATACAATCATAAGGGTTTTTTTTTATACATGCAGCATCTGAACCATTATGGCCTTGGTACTGACAGACAGACAGAGAGCCTACTTTCTATTAGTAAATGTTTTATTCCACAACACGATTTTAAATTAAATTAAATGATCATAATGTTTTTTATTTGTATAAATCTATACTCATGGTGAAAGAATAGTGCTTCTTGCTTAGTTTACTTATAAGAAGGAAGATGCAATGTTACTTTAGTCTGACAAAAATCAGGATCAATAACAAAACAAGAGTCCATACTATTACTAGCTTATGCTCCAATTCAGGACTTCAGTATAAGTCCCATTCTCTTTTAAGGTTATAATACCTAAAGCTTTTCGCTTTGTTTGTTGTGGTTACTTATGGATGCCCTTGTCCATGTTCTTGTGGAAATATCTATTTTTACTCCATTGAGCTTATGTACACGGGCTCTATTTTCAGTAACTTATAGGAGGGAAAGCAGCTAGTGTGAGAATTAAAAGAAGGATATATATATTATCTTGTAAATACAATAAGGAAATCAGAATAAAACACTAACCTTTGTCCCAGCTATGATGGTACCATTAAGGGGATGACTGGCACATGTGGTAACACCTTCAGACAATGGAACAAAACTATTTTTCTTTCTTTGGTGGTTCATCTCAGACAAACTCTCTAGATCCTCCCTACAACAACAAAAGATAAACAACCAAAATTTTGGAAAAAGAAAATCCACTCTTGAAAGCAACATGTACAACAGTCAGATTATTTCTTATGACTTCGCGCCCCGCGCGCACACACACACACACACATATATGTATATATTTGCATGTCTGTGGGACTGTGTGTCCATGTTAGTACATACATAAAAGCATGCATGAAAGTGAACCCTCCCATGAGTGCTGTCTTCTACATGAAAGTAACTGCGGTGAATATTAGATATCTAATATAGAATCAAAAAGAGGCCTACTGCAACCACTCACCCTGCCTCTCGAGCATGGAGAGAAAATTAATAGTATGTTGCCTAAGAAGAGAAAAAATAAGACTCTGTTATAAGCAAACATTTATGAATACATGTTTAGAACAGCCTCTTTTGATTCACTCTTGCAGAACTACAATACAAAGATTTGACACGCTTTCATCAAGCAAGCAAATGTAAACCATGTGTCCAACCCAAAATAACCAATTCAACCTCCAGAAAAACTGATGGCTATTGTAAGAAAGTTTAAGGAGTCCCTTACTTGTATTCCACGTGGCTGGGAGAGCTTGTATCTGGATAGAAATCTAAAATATGAATGCCGCTGTTGTATGATGAACCAACCACATAAATCTGCACCAGCCAAATAATAGCGTCAGATTTTTTTTTTTTTTCTTTTAATGAGTATTGGGCTACAAGAGAGGGCATAGCTGTCTGAGCTCCTACTCTTTATAAAAAAAAAAAAAAAAAAACCCAGAAAAGGCAATGTGATGCAGAGGCTGCCGAGTATTGAATTATGCTGTTGATCATAACGGTAGTGTTTTACTTAGAACTGTGTGCGAGGCAACAATCATAGAATTAAGTTGTCAAAAGAATGAAAGGGTGGTATCATATATAGTCAAAGGGAAATTGAAGCATTATATGAACATGATTTAGTAGATGGCTGCACAATGCGCAAAAGTTAGGTTTCCTTTAATGTGACCAGTATTTATTTCCCCTTCAAGGAACTTGATTATCCTGAATTTTGTGAACAATTACGCATAGTGGTAATAGCAAACTGGACCACTTTTTATAATATTGCAGAAAAGGAAATTGAACAAGGAAAAACCAGCGATAAAATCATAAAAAAAAGTCTTACAGAAGATGTTGGTAGCCATGATGGTTTTCTCAAGTATAGTAGATCAGTTGATATGCTAGCCCCATTCCTAGCAAATTCAAATTAAAAGACAAAATAAAGAAAAGAACTAAATGTCCAGATATCATACTCAAGTTCCCAATATGTTACTATAAAAATATGATAACATTGCATATTTATTCAACTTTACTTACAACCAAGCTGGAGGAGGGCAATGAACATGTGTAACTCTTAAATTATAAATATCCAAAACACCTGACCTGCATGAAATGAGGAATTGAAAAGAAAACTTCATTTGGGGCGTCAAATCTTCTCGCTCTCCAATGCAAATTATCATAGAGGCAAACGAAAATTATAATTATGAGATACATACGAGTATGTTGCGTCCAAGGCCCAATAATATTTAGTTATAACCTTCTAATTAAATGTTAACACAAATGAATTCTGAGCATATTTAGTTTCCTACAGCAACTCTTCCAGAGTGAGCTTAAGAAGCTCCTGATGCTTTCTTGGGATTCAAAACCTAAAACGGTAGTCACTCATAGGAAATGTTTGTTTCTTGAGAGTATAATCTTTGGCTAACTATGTCCACAATCAGTAGAATCAAGATCAACACCAATGAATAGGTAGTGTATGTTTTCTGTTGATTTTTCCGAATACGTAGAAACTGATGAAAGAATTATTACATCTATAAAAGCAATAATTGCACATTTAGTACCCAAAGTATAGTTGAAAATTTTCAAATTCATACCTGAGGGAAAAAAATTGCAATTATGTACTCCAACTTTCATTCTGTTAAGCAAATTGCATACCTTGCAATTGCAAACTTTGTTAACCAAAAAATGATATTCTTAAGCAACCAATGAGTACACGCCGAGTATCCTATAAATGCTAAATCATCTTCCATGTGTATAAGAATGCCATGTCATTTTTATTTTTTCTAAAAAATTTTTATTTTTGAAAATAGAAAAATAAAGAAATCAAAAATATTTTAGGGAGAGAAAACGGAGGAGAGAAAGGAAAAAGAGGGAATGAGGGGAAAGGAAGAGAGAGAAGGAAGGGGAGGTTGGCCCGAGCAAATCAATTTCGTTTGACCACAGAAGATGCGAGATTTACAATTTGTTTAATGGAATGAAAGTTGAAGTACTTGATTGTGAATATTTTTTCTTTAGGCATCAAATCGACTATTTCACTATAGTTCAGTACCTCATGTAACCCTAAAAATTTATTTTCTTTGCTTATTAAGCAACGATAGCTAACAACAACAAAATGTGATAGAAAAGTGTGAACATAATCAACAATCCAGACTAAATTATTAATAAAAGAAAAAATAATTGTGTTCATTCGACAACGTACCAACCATCATCTAGATGGAATGCCAATTGATATGGACAAGAGGGATCAAGATCAATGGAGTGTATTTCCTTTGGAACAATATCTGATTGTGCCTGAAAAATGAAGGGAATAAGTCATTAGAAAAAATTATTCAAAAGGAATTAGGGTGATTCTGGTTTTACTTTAACATGACAGTTTACTCCCATGTATCCTATGAACCCTTCAATCTACAAGTGTTTGCATGAAGAACTTATTTCACATTATATATCTAGCAATATTTCTGGTAGTTCCTGATCAATTAAGGACAACCACAATTATTTAAAGATATTAAATGCACTTTTGTGAACAGGTACACATCAGGATATTGGACATTCATAAATATGGTCCTTCACAGGCAATGAGTTTATCTAAAGACCTTTGAAAATGAAAATCTAACAGAAGCAAATGTGTTTCCTGAGGGAAACAACATGGCCAAAATTTATCACAGCATACCTTTAAAGATCCAATCTTTGCCAGCATTGATGCTAACTTCAAAGATACTAAAGGCGGATGACCTGCCTGAATGAGTGAAAACATCATTAATGTTACCACAAGCATCAATTCCAAAGCTATATTAACCATATGCATAAAATAACTTATCAGTGACTGGATCCTGACAGCGATAAGAAGGTGGCTTATGACGGCTGCTGCACCCTTGAATGGTTTTTCTTAAGCATGGATGTTAATGCCAGCAATAGTCTGGCAGACTTTTGCCAATATGCAACATGTCAAGAGGGTACAAACAAATATTTCATCATCAGAAGGCTAAGTACAAACAGGTCCTCCATATATAAAATCTTGGGGATAATACATAACTCAAAAGTAAAAACTGACTAAACGATATTTATTATGCATCTTGATTACAATTAAGTTCCAAAATTGTTCAATATTCTGAATTCAGTATTCTTTCTGTCATAATAGAAGGGCTTAGTTTTGACTTCTATGGAAGAATTATACATTGAGCTGCACAATATAAAAGTAAAAGATCTGACAGCTTACAAAAGCAGGAACATTGATTTGGAAGCTTTGTAGAAGTACAAACAGTCAAACACAAACTTGCATTTTCCCGAAGTACAAAGGCATGCAAAATATATATTTTTAAATCTAGGTTTATCTGAATGAATATTTATCAGAAGGACTGGATTCAGTATTTAAGAGTAAATGACCAAATTTTTAACTAATTTTAACATCTATGCAGGGTTCCTTCTTATAAAGGATTCATGTTCCAGTGGTGTGTATCCTAAGAAAAAAAGTTAGAACTTCAATGACTTGCCTCATTATGACATTGAAAAGCAGCAGATGTTCTGCCTCCACGAAGATCCCACATATAAATATTGCCATCCTTAGTAGCCCCAAAAATGGTCTGCAGTAAATGAATTTATCAAGGCAAAGGACTATTCAAAAGCTCAAAAAAAAACATTTCTAACAATAACTTGCATGGCATCTTTCAAAGAATGTGAATCCATCTAGACATCCTTCTATTTAGTGCAATTTTAGAAACTTTACTAATTATTCTGCACCACTGATACTTACTACCTTAAAAGAAGCAAAATTACAAAAAATATAATGTAACACTCAAGTAAATTGAATGCTAACCAACATAGAAGTGCACCCTAGAGTCACTATGGCTAACAATTTCTTTTTCATTTTTCTATTAAATTGGGTAAACATTTTTATTAATTGTTATAAACACCCGTGCTGTATATTTTAAACCAAAAATCATTGTTCTTCAAAAAAAAAAAAATATATCGAAGTCTGAATTTCATACTTCTACTATTCAAATCTCGCGGTTTTAATTTCTCAACCCTAATTTTCATGAATTTAATACTTACACTTCTATTAAGAGTCCATGTAAGATCAATTGACAACATGTTAGAATTTGGCCATTAGTTTAGGCCATGTGACCATTGTGTTTATACCGCACAACACCAACCTAAATTTTTTGGTCAAGTGGCAGACATTAGCACAAAAAAAACCTTTATTTTTATAAAAAAAGTACTAAAAACTATTATGTAGAATTTTAAAAATGTGTTAATGATAAAGTAATTAAATAAAATGTGATTTTTCATATAGATATGTGCCACGTTGGAAAAAATTAACCAACCCTATCATGACATGTTATCACCAGAATGCCACAACATCGAAATTAGAGGCAAAATGTTAACACCATCGTCAATTGTCCATATATCAATTTCCAATAAAATTACAAGTATTAAATTCATTAAACTTAGAGGGACAAACTCAAAATTCAACTGATGTACGACATCTCATTTGTTTAAATTAGAAATAACTATATTATAATTACTATATAAAAAGCACAAGTAGGTTTTAAAATTGATTTCATTGTTTCATATGTTAATGTCATTAATTTGCATCAATATATTATTATGTTCCTTCTTTTAAATTTGTATTATTATGTTAGCTATGTAATAGTTATGCATTTCAAAGAGTATTACATTTAACTTTGGATTTTATTTCATTGATTATACTAAACATTTGTACAATTCCTTTTCTTTCATTTAATCAATTACATAATCAATGCGAGTTTTATTTATAATGTTATTGTTCATATCTTTTTCATGCTATATATCCTTCAATTTTACTTTTTCTTTTTTTATTTTCCTTATCCCCTCAAACTTTTGGTTCTCTCTATCTTTTCCTAGTCTTTTTTTCCTTCTCTTTTTCTTCTTTCCAACTAGCAAGAACACCAATACCTCAGGGTGGATGGGTGTGCTTGTGTGTGTGTGGTGGGGTGGGGTGGGGCGGATGCCATTCAGCCTCCAAAATTGTTTGGAAGTGTCAAGAATAGCCTTGGGAATGCCAATAACACACTTGAGTCTAGGGTACTAAGGTGTGTCAGGTTCTGAATAGTTGGACCTTAACGTATCTATAGATGCAAAGATAAATGCCATAGAAGATTCATTTGTGAACCTACTGATCATATTTAACTAAATTAACATTCAGACAAGTAATAAATGCATGAAAAGATTATTCTTAATTAACAGAAATTTCAACAATATCTTGATGCGTGTATCTGAATGTCCAGATCTACCAGACAGCTTGACTATTAAAGCCAATCCTCAATTCAATATTATAATGCACCTATAATTCAAGTTGGAACCAATGATTCTAAACCATAAGCAAACTAAACTCTAATCTTGCCACTTTTATTTGTTTTTTCTTAACATATGAAGATGACAAGGGGGATTGGGGATTCGAACCTTGGACCTCAACCATACTAAGGAAGGTAACAACGGTTAGGCAAGCCTGAGTAGCTTAATAACATATAACATAGAATAAGTCTCATGTTCATCTCTTATAAGAAAAAAGGAAGGATAATATACACAAAAACATCTTTCCTACAGATTCAGACAAGTAAATTTAATAATAAATATGAGAGATCTTCAATTTATTAACCTGATTTTCCACATGTGGTTGGATAGTATTGATGGTGCTACGGGAACCAGTTATAAGCTCAAGGCAAGGAATAGGGCTCTTTCTTCTATCCCATATATTGACTACACCATGCGTATCAGAAGCAATTAACCTCCAGCAATCAACCATCAGGAAGGAAAAAGTTAATACTGGCAGCTGAACACAACTCGCACTACAATTTAAATCAATTCAACACAACGTGACTAACCAACATTAGCAATATTGAAAAGATGACAGCCTTTATATGTTGTATAACCATTTTTCCAAAACAGAAAACCAGAAAAAAAAAAAAAAAAACTATCAGCATTTAAATTAAAACTTTCCATTTACAGATCCCCAAATCATCAGAAAAATCACATGCTGAGTCAAGAAAAATAAGAGTTGCTTGAGGAAATAATATATTAGTTAACTTGGCATTCACAAAAAACTGGTTCAAATCTTCTTGAATATAGTAATTCCAAAGCCTAACTGCTTAAACAAAGACTTAAGCCACAAAGTGGCTGAACTATCAATTTGTTTGTTGCTTGGCAAGTCAGGACCCCAATCCCAGGCAATGATCTGAGCACTCTAAAGATTTGCTAGGGTACAGGTCACAGATGACTAAACAAGTTTATAAAAAGACAAAGGGGTACTAGCTTGTTTCTCACCAACAAAGCCTCTTGACTCTCTTCCACAGCAAAGATGGCTAAAATTTTCTGAAAATTGTTAGCAACATGTATCTGTATCTAAAATTTAAGTGCTACTTCAAAGTATGAAAAAAGGACTAACAACTAGCCCTTCATCACAACAACGTCTCCTCGAATACCATATACGTTACAGGTGATTCCTTTTTTCGATTTTTGGTTAGTGTTCAAAAGAACAACATAAGCTGTACAAATTATTTAGAATGACCTAACAAATAGGATGATTCAAATAATTTAGAATGACCTAATAATAGCTTTCCATGTTGAAAAGAAAATTTTGCAGGAAATTCTATGCGTAAATTTAATATGAAGGAGACAAATATGCAGAGGAAAGACAAAAAGAATGTTCTAGACAAACCTCTAATAAACTACTAAGCTTCTTAGGCCACAACAAAAATGAAAATAAAATAAAACATATTCTCAAATGTGGCTATCAGTCGATATCAGGCCACTGAAATTTGTTTCGCAAAGTCAGATGCTTTTATGTCTTTTGTACTTCACCATCAAAAGTGGTTTCTCAAATATGAAACGGTCAATTTAACTAAATAATATAACTGTACTTCAAAAACCATGTTCAGATTTATTCAAGACAAGCCTGAACAGTTACTATAGTTTTTTTTTCATAATTTTTTATTTATTTTTTGTCATTTTGGGGGGCAGGGGTAAAGGATTTTTGTCAGCTTTTGACCAACCTTGAATCATCAGTTGCTGTGAAAGCTATGTTACATAGACCCTTGCAGACTTCAGAACCAAGAACAGAGAGAGTGCGTCTTGTTCTTAACACCTGGTTTAACAATGAAGAAAATTGTCATGATAAATTAAAATGAAGGTATTGCCCAATATAAGCAAACTGTAAGAATTCCTTGAGAGTTAAGTTTTGAAGAAAAGAATAAAACTAATGACTGTATAATTTTATTTAAGGGGTTTATCACATAAATGGAAATTATGACTAGAGTAAAACCTATTTGAAGCCCTCTCAGTCACACATTGGAATACAGGCTCAACTAGGAGCTAAACTGGGGATGGGCAGAACATCAAACATGGGCCATTAAAGATTATCCATGCAGTATTGGATAAATAACATGCATTTAAACGTTGAAAAAAAATTCGCATGAAGGGAACCAAAAATAGTCACTGAAGCAAGTGTGCAGTGCCAGAAATGAAAACAAAATGCAGAAGAGGGCGCAAA
>JBBYHK010000023.1:8745833-8758187 GCA_038382065.1 Adansonia grandidieri | reverse complement strand
TGCATTGCAAGGCCTTAAATGCCGCAGTCCATGAAACATTCCCCGCAAATATTACTTCATGGTTATCAATATTCTCATCATAGGAACACTTCAATGTTCTCTCTCTCTCTCTCTCCATTGAAAGAATGGAAGTTTAGTACAATTTAGAAAAAAAAAATAGAACAAATAAAGAAAAAGATCTATTGTAATTTTTATAAGTTGAATGGAAATTGATAATAACGACACTAATTTATTTTTTACCTTAATTTACTGCCAGCTATCTGATATGAGCAAACACTTGATCTCTGAGTAAGAGACCTCTTATAATATCATTGCATTTTTTTTTTTTTTTGAAAAGTATTGCAAAGTTTTTAATTTCACGCATATATAACCATTTGTCTGCATATCATGTAATTCATATGGATTATCGGTAAAGTACAAAATGTATTGATTCAAAGTGTAAATTATAAGAGTTCATTTTTATATGTATTGGAGGTGAAATCTTTTCCTGCCTTTTTCTTTTTCTAATTTTTTTCTCCAAAATTCTTTTTGATTTCGCCCTCTTTTCCACTATTTTATTTTATTTTCCCTTTTCTTTATTTTTCCTTTAACTTTTTGGGAAAAAAAAAAGTCTTAAACACTAATTTATCTCCTTCGGGTGATTTAGTATTTTACTTTGAAGTTTGCTTCTTTCCCACTTCTCAAAATATCCTTAAAATCAATTAATTTCTTAAAGGTAATTAGACAAATTTATTGGTTTCCTCTCTCAGGACTTCCTAGGTAAATCGACTATGTGAAAAAATTGTAAACAAATTTTCACACATAGTCAACCCTTCTACAATAGGTTCTCAGTCTACATAGATAGTTGCTTGAAGCCGATAGTGGGTAAGTTTTAGATGAACGAACCCTCTTGTGGATCGCTTTCTCTTGCACGTTAATGAATCGAGGAATTGCGTATGTAAGGTCTGCAGGTCTGTAAAGGAGAATCAAGAGCGTAATTTTTTTTTATTAACTTTAAAAAAAAGTTATATTTATAAATGATTATTAAAACTATGTTAAAAAATTTTATATTGAGAAACAAAGGAGAAAGGAAAGACCAAGCCAACTCCTCACCTAGTTAGCAAAGTAACTAAATAATATCATACAAGTGGAAGTAAAATCTGAAACGATACGATACTAGTACAATTGCGGTCTTTTCTTTCTTTAAAACCCAGCCCGTACTGACTGCTAATAGGTCCAATAAGCCACACGCCAAGTCAAGGCAAATTTGTTACCATAGTCGGGTAATCATAATTTTGCTTGAAGAAAACAAATGCATATAATAAACGTGCATGGATATTTGTTTATATACTCTCCCGTAAATTTATTTTACTTCAAAAAAATTACATGCCTGACCACATGAAAGTAGAGCTACTATGGCATAAGACTGTTAACATCAATCATGGCATAATTGAAACTCTACCCGGAATGGTACAAACAAACGAACTGCGACTGAGACTACCATCTCAAACACTAAGCTTGGGATGAAAATCAGAGCTTACGAATGGTGCTGTAAATTCATCTAGACACGCCATCCTGATTCGTTCCGGTGTTGCAGGATTATCGAGTGGAAACCATCCTGTATGACCTGTTTCTGCTCTAGCAGCTATAATGGCGTCTTTGATGGCAAAGAAAACAGCTGATGCCATAAAAAAAGGAGGCTCCCCAACAGCTTTAGATGAATGAATGGCTTTTACATTTGGATTGCCCTGTTCATCACCACATAAACACATGTAAACAAAGACTTCTGAATTATCTAGAATTGAATGAATAACTACATCTGAAATCATATAACAAGTGGCAAAGCACAAACTTCAGCTGCAAATGGAATGCGAATTGAAGGAAGTTCAGTCCAGTCCAGTACCATATATAGAACCGGGTAACATTTGAGCCAGCTTAAAACTAGTTCAACTAGTAAAAACCCATTAAAAGACGAGGACAAAAGGGGGCATTAATTTTTTTCAAAAATATTTTTGTAAGTAATGATATTTTAACCCATAACCTCTTAGAATTGTATTAAAATCCATACCACTGAGCTAAAGTGCATATTCTTATCAATTATTTACTACATTTATTATTTATTTAAAATTCAAAGTTATTTTAATTCAAAGTGATCAGTCCAACTGGTCAAACCAGTTTTACCTCTCGTTCGGTTTTTTTAAAATTGCCGCTACGTCACTAGCTATATATAGTTAAACGCAGGAAGACAATTCTCGCTAGTTCTACCATCCTTTTAAACCTTTTTGCAAATGACTAGAATCCTCAAAGAGTAAAAACCCCCCTTACCACGTAAAATAATGGCCAATCTAGCTTTCAGATGCAACTCATACCTTGCACTTTAACAACAATTTAAATTGATCATATATACTTTGCTCTCTTCCCTGATATCTTACTTATACTACATGAGTGTTAATGATTAAGTAACTCACATCACAAAATTAGAGAGAAAGAAAGTTTGGAGAGAGGAAAAAATGAACAATAATATTTTCATATTGACACATATTCAGGCCGTGTGACTACTTTGAAGTTGTTAGCAGCGACATTACCTTCAATAGAGAAACATTGAACTTGAATGGGAGATCATTCAGAGAAGGAATTTTGTAACTTCCAGGCCCACATGTGTACAAGCAGCCAGGCGGGATCCACTTGTGAGCCCCATCGCCCCACTTAAGTTCTTCCAAGGCAACCCAACCCAGACCTTGGATAAATGCTCCTTCAACCTGCATTGAAAAATCAAGTAACATATAAAAACATTACCTTGTCAATAAGAAAAAGTTACAGACTTGAAGTTAATGACCTGTAATTAAACAAATAAAGTGGGAAACAGCATGTACAAGTTTTAGTTAACCTATTCCCCTTTTTCTTTTTGTTTTTTTTTTCCCTTATTTTGAATAGGGATCCACTGCTACCAGCTATAACAAGTTTCAGAGTTATTATCCCACAACCCCATGTTTTAGTTACTAATTTTCCAATAAAGGGAAGCACATAGAACACTGACCTCACTGTTTCTAAGTCTCATCCGTCCCTGAACCACTAACTCTTCTCTTTATACATACATAAAAACAGACACTCATATGTTTATTGAAAACAATATTTGTAATATGACATGAAAATTCAGAATCTCATAACAATATTACATATTCAAGAAAAGCTAAAGTGATGCTCATATTATAGCTCTTGTCTTGCAGTTATCAAGGCAAAATCATTTCAACGTGAAAAGTAGAATTAAGTTCAAACCATCAGTCAAATTAAAAAGAAGCAAGGGGATATACCTGGCCAACATCTATTGCTGGATTGAGAGAATATCCCAAATCCATGAAAACATTTGCTGCTCTTGTGTGGAAATCTCCGGTCAATGTATCAATTTCAACCTCAGCGAAAGCAGCCCCATAGGTAAAATAATTGAACGGCTTTCCTTTACCGATGCTCCAATCAAAACCAATATTAGGTGTGATATAAAATCCATGGGCAGAAAGGTCTATTCGCTCCAAGTAACATGAAGTGGCCAGCTAGGTACAATTTAAAGGAAAAACAAAATGTCACATATATTGACTTACATTTCTTTACTAAGAAACATCAACTATTGACAAGCATTTCTTTATCAAGTAACTGCATCGTAAAACTCCACTAAGCTCAGCCAAAAAACCCTTAATTAACTGAAATTTAAATCCCAATGCCTCCAACTCCGAAACATACATATGGTTATAGGAAAGCTAGCAATTTGTGGAACTAAAAATGGAAGACCAAAATCTAAAATTTATAACCTCCATTTTCCCTACAAAATAAATCATTCTGGATATATTAGTTGCCGCTTAACCTCTGGTCTGAATAGCTATGGAATCAACTAAATTGTACCAAAGTTAATAAGTATAAATCATAGTAAAGCCCATATTATCAATTTCGTGATAGTACAATTTGCTTACGAAGTGCAGAAAAAAAAAAACTATCAACTTTCACCACAACCTTCATAAATGTTTGCCACTACTCAATGGGAAGAGGGTGGAAGATAGAGCTCTAAAGAAAAGACATTATTGTTATAAATAGTAGAATGTAGACAATAGTACACACTAATCTATATGCAAAATTGTAGAAAAAAACAATACCTCAGCAAAGGAACTAAAATTACGTTGAGAAGCAATTGGTTCCATCCGTGCCTTTATCTGCTCACACGCATCCAGAACTGCTGCTGCATACATATCAGAACTAGCAGAAGCCGCTGTTGGAGAAGCATTAGGAACCTAACCAGCAGAAGACAGATGCAACAGGACATTAGACAATACTTTATTACAGAAATGGTTATTTAAAGTTCACAACACGACTAACATAAAAAGAAGCTTATATCATGTAATGACAAGAGAACAAAATTCTTGACTTAAGCAAATCTTTTATGTAATCGCTGGAATTAGTGATAATGCAATATTTGTTTGTAACCCACGTATATAATATATAATATATCATTTCATGTATCAACTATAAAACTGAGATATCTGGCAGTTGATGCTGATGCAAGGACTTAATAATCTATTGGATGGATCGACAGAAAAATACCTTGAAATATTAAAGCAAGGGAAACTAGAAATCTTTCTTCATATTAGGAACCACTTAAAATTTTTATCATCAATTCTAGGTGACAGTGACACCATTGACCTCTCAAATGCATCTGTGATTTACTGTCACCAACACTTAATAATTATACTTTATAAATGCCTTTGATTCGGTCTATATAACTTCTCATTTCATGGTTCTGTTATCATCTTGCTGAGGTCATGAAAGGCTGCCATGTAAATTAAAAAGCTTTTGATGCAGCCAGTGACAATAAGGCATTTTTCTATCAAATGGTTAGCAGATGGCAAAATTTCAGGTTAATCATCAAAAAATGAATTGCTGCATTGCAATCTTAGTTTTCTACCTTGTCAGTACTTGTCTCTGATATAAAGACTGAACTGAGACTGATATTGAAGGCAGATGCAGCAACTTGAGCAACTTTTGTATGCAAACCTTGCCCCATCTCAACACCTCCGTGTGTAACTAAAACAGTTCCATCAGTGTAGACATTAACAAGAGCTCCTGCCTACAGTGATTAAGAAGATATTTACGCAGTCAAAATTCTAAGCATTGAGATAACGACATGATTCTAAAACAAATAAATATTGATAAAGAAAATCAGCATACTTTAAATAGCAAACACATATTGTTTCTTTCATATATTATGTACATGTATAACTTTTCATTATTTTGTATATTTTTTTCTTTTCAAGCAGAAAATCTCACATCATTTAAATTCAGGAGCACATAAATATAACAAGGACCTCCACCTACTGCCAATCGGTTCTAGGTTAGATGCCTATCCTAAAACTTTAAAACATGTAGAAAAATAGTTGAAACTGAGAGTGACTGATTCTTGGAATGATCCATAGCAGCAGTGTTTGAAATTTAGCAGTCATTTATTAGCTCAAAGTACTGTAAGAAAAAAAAAAAACCCATGATTGATTCATAATTTCCTAGAAACAGAAGATTAGGAGCAAGGGGTGGAGGAGCAAGGCTAGAATTATGATGAATCAGGTAGCGGCAGATCCACTCATAATTTGTGCAAGAGGGACTCATATGTTGTATGGTTCAGGATACATGAATCTATTATAAAGATGCTGAAAATGTGCTTTACAATAACCATCTATTGCTGCTTCCTGCTATGCAATATTGGCAGATGAACAACACAGACAACCATTATCCCTCCAAAGATATCAATAAAACAAATATAGTTTGGAAAATTGGTGTAGATGCAAAAGCCCTACAGAAAGACAACCCTAAATAAATAGTTTCAAATTGTTACCTGATTCATGAATTTAGTTGTAAAGGATATGCCAAATTTAGTTGGAATCATAGCAATACCACGCTTCTTCCACCGATTGTGAAGATTAAATTCATCAACTTCTTGCCGAACCTTCAGAAAGTCGCAAGATAATTTCAGCTCATTCCAGACCTGAGCCAGAGTACAGTGTTCTAGTTGTTGACCATAATGCAAAATTGATCCTTCACCTTGAAAGTTAATCTCCTGATCCAATTTCCAAAAATGAGCCATTATATCCTTTTTTCTTTTTTTTTTTTTTTTTTACTGCAGTCCTATTGAGAGCAATAAAGCAACTTAATATAAAACTTACCCTAATCTCTTCTGGACTCTTTTTGAGTTCTGAAGCAATTCTTTGGATCCAATTCTCAGCTATAAGCATACCTTGAGGACCACCAAATCCCCGGAATGCGGTGTTACTTGGAAAATTAGTGAAGCAAACACTTCCAAAAATTCTGACATTTGGTATCTCGTAGACATTATCTGAGTGAAACATAGCACGCTCAAGTACAGCAAGAGACAGATCTAGTGAATTTCCAGCATTGTTGTAGATTTGAAGATCCAAGGCAAGTACCTTTCCCTTATTTGTAAATCCAACCTAGATGAAGTAATTTTATTCTATTGTTACGCTTTTCGATCATAACTATGAAGACAGGCTCATCAATATGCAAACAAAATGAGTGCAACTCATGAAAGTCGGCTGAGTCAAAAATTGATGTTAGGAACAACTGATAATCTATTCAAATAAGCTCATGCCATAAGGCATTTTTCCTTCCTCTTATTTTCAAAATTAAAAGATATAAACACAAACCCAAAAAAAAAAAAAATAGAAAAGTAAATAAATATACCAAACTAATACAGTATTGGAATGTTTCCATAGATTGATCCATCATGTTAACTCACTTAGTAGTACCTTGTACTTTCCAAGAAAGCTATGGCGCTGCCCTGATGTTATCATGTCTATATCCCTATCCAGTGTTAATTTCACTGGCCTATTCATCAGATAAGATGGCACAGCTGCTGCAGCAGCAATGAAAGCTGATCTAGTCTCCTTTCCACCAAATCCACCACCAATCCGTTTAGTTTTACAAACAACTTTCGACATTGGAAGACCAAGAACATGAGAAACATATTTCTGGTGCTTCTGAGGGGCCTATAGATGATAATGACAAAATTATTTATCTACCAAAAAATAATAAAAAGATATAAATAAAAGATATAAGATAAAGCTTGTAAATCCTCAAAGACACTTCACAGAGCATCCTACTAAACTTTTAGGTTAGGAACAGTAACATTTGTATAGTAAATTTGTTACATATAGGTATAAACAAGACAAACATGAGTAAAACATAAATTCACATAATAAACACAATTCGGAAAGAATATACAAATACACATAGGAAAACTAAATAAGACAAGCACATCAAAGAGGAAATAATTAAAGGCTTGATAGCTAACAAAACACAGTCAAATTTAGGACCGCTAAAGGATACACCACTTATATAAATGACATGAATTAGGACACGCATTATATTAACTCTGTATTGAATCCTCTTCCCAAAGAATTTGTGGTTTTACGAGTCAGTTCAGACAGGCACAACAGTGGCAACCAAAATGACCAAAGGTAGTGATCACCAATCAAAAATATCCATGGATAATGATTGATGCATTGGTTCATAATGCTATATAATATGTCATTTCTGAACTTTTCACTTATCATTTATCCACACTTCCCTACATCTACATTTCCAGCTGATATGAATTCCCTGTATTTTCATGAAAAATGAATAGCAGAACATTTCCAATAATCCAATCAGTAACTATCAACAGAGGAATATTGAATTTTAAACACAATTTGAGTCACGATAGAGACTCCATAAGTTTATCATGTTTTATCTAATTCAATCAAACCAAGGCAGATGATTAAAAGAAATATAGGTAATGAACTTCTGAGTTTTGGTATTCTTACTTGAGTGGATGAAATCATATGAACTTCATTACCACTGTCCATGGTCCAAACTAAGCTGCTCTGGGGCTCCAAGTAGAAGTGTTCTTGACCACCCACTTGAACCTTTCCCTCAATGATGTTTTCACATTGATCTGATTGGAAACAGAGATCTACATCCCCTTTTGTCAGAAACTTCTGGGAGTTGGGATGAAAACTTTTTGCACTGACTGCATCCTCTATTGACAAGATTGCTGGGAGCTCTTCATACTCCACATGAACTTTTCCTGCTGCTAGTTTCGCATTCTCATGGGTGTCAGCCACAACAACTCCTATAACCTGCATAAATTATAAAAGCAGTTTCAATGCAATGTGTTTACAGAACATATCAAGGAATTCATTTGGCTCTCCTGGATAAGAAAGGAGTTGATTATTTAAGTTTAGACAAAAAGGTTATCTCAAGCTTCCACCGGTATTGTATGGATGTCACATCTGATGTACCTCTCTAGCAATCAAAAGTAGAAGTTTGGTTTCAGTTGCTTTCTCAAGCACATAAGGAAACCTCTCTGCTCTCTCAAGGATTGCCACTAAGAATTGTTTAATTTTATATACATATATATATATATATATATATTGTATTCAATAAGCTTTTTACCTGCCCCACACAAGTGACAAATTCTGAAGCAAATAGCTCCTCGTCCATGACAATTGGTCCAATTTTATTACTACTAGGAACATCCTTGGCAAAGAAGATGCCAGCAAATCCAGGTGAAGACTTGGCACCTGAATCATCTATGGATAATATTCGAGCATGAGGCTTTTTGCTCAAAACTAATGCTGCATGCAACCCGTTAGGAGGCATTGGTGCGTCATCAGTATATTCTGCCTCTCCAGTAACCTAGAGAACATGATACCATGAACAATGTCATGAAGATAATCTTGGAGATAAAACTCAACCAAAGAATAAGCATCGAAAGCAGTTGGTCAATATCTGTTAACAATTTAAGACTTAGTTAGAAGATGTATAACAGTGAGAAAGAATATTATCCAATCTGTTGAGGACTAATGATGTGTCCAAGTGACCTGTATACAACAACAACAACAACAACCAAAAAAAAAACTTGAAAAGTACCAATTAATTTTCTGAGCCGTTATCCAAAACAAGATAATTTTTTCATACATATAGGCTTAAGCATGCAAGCATCAACAGCAGAGATTCACGCACGAACAGTAGCAAAACATCAGAGATAAGCATAATCCTAAAAGCAAATCTAACCAGAACCCCTCATTTTGAAGCCTCCACTTAAAACTTGTTTAAATTCCCTTGAAACTACAAACCAAGTTATAAGAAGCGTAGCTTGTGAATTTGCATACCTGAAGTCTGGATGATAGATGAACTTCTGGTGAACCTACAGATGTTCCATGTTTCTTGATTTCATAGTCCTGACTTGCAACTAGCAGCGGGCGGTGAAATGACTTTATAGCTGACAAATTTGGTAATGATATACTTTCCTTAATGGATTTTTTTCCCTCAATTTGATGCGAAACCCAAAGGAAAAATTTAAAGAAGAAGCTAAGGGTCAAAGATTTTCGAAACTCCACCATCCCACCTGGAGCATCTTCCTTGAGCACAATATCGGTTCGTAAGACATTCAAAACACCGTGTAGCACATCCTGGTTCCATTTCTTTCCAATTAAAAATTCTTTTGTTTTAGTTGCACATAAAGAGAGAGGTGCCACCCCGCCATAAGCGACTGATGCATCTGAAACAACCCACTCTTCACCTTTTTCCTCCAGATAGACACGCATTCCGGCATTCACAATGGCAATATCATCATCCCTTCTATGTGCCTGTTTAAATTCTTTGACATATTCAAAGGGCCTAGTCCAAGGTAAGAATATTGACAATAAAATTTCATTACCCATCAAATCCACTTTACGGTAGCCAAGGAAGAAATTTTCTGCAAGGGTAGTTCTAATATTCCCATCACGATTAATGATTCGAAACTTTGCTCTGGCGGCCATCCAAAGTGGGTTTAAGTCTGAAATTGGACTGGCCGTACACACATTTCCTCCAACAGACGCAACATTTTTTATTTGAGTCCCAGCAAACCACTTCAACTGCTCAATGAAGGCTTTGCATGCTGATGTTTCATGAGCAGGACGTTGATTTACAACCTCCCTAAATAAATTCAAGAGTTCAGTCAGTCTTACTGCAGCACCTATCTCTATTCCATCTTCCTTGACAATTAAAATGTTGAGTTCAGGAACATGTGCAATAGAGATCAGAACTTGATATGGCATTCTCTTCAGCCTCATCTCGATACCAACCTCAGTATTACCAACCAACAATTTCGCATATGGGTATTTCTCCTTCAACTCAAGCACATCCTTAAGTGTTAAGGGACGATACCATTTAAGTCCTCCCTGTGCGCTCAAATTTAAAGGAGTTAATTTCCTTCGCAACAGCTCAGGAGGGAAAATAAGTTCTTTATCTGTATATGTGCTTCCATCTACCTCATTGTAAGACAAAGGTTTATAACTAGAACTACAAACAGTTTGGCCATTGGTTTCTGTATCATTTACAGTTTTTGATCCACATGAACATGGCTTACCTGTTGAAGGACAAATAAACTCACCCTCCTGAAGACTAAGTGAAGATATATCTGCATATAATGCATCATTGGTTTTGGAAAAAACCCGAAATGCATCGACAATTGGTCTGTAACCAGTGCAACGACATAAGTTTCCAGCAAGAGATTCTTCAATTTGCTCTTCCGTAGGAGGTGTTTTACTTGACCGCAACAGTGCATACAATGACATGATAAATCCAGGAGTGCAAAATCCACATTGGGAGCCATGAGAACGTGCCAATGATTCCTGAAGAAATATATGAAAGTCACAATGAAATGGTTGAACATTCTTTCCTTAAAGGATTCTTGTTGGTTTTTAGACCATTTTTCATTTTTAAGTTCAGATCATTTAAACCATATATATATTCATTCTACTTATATTTCATGTGACCTTAAAAATATTTTCATCATGCAAAGTTCTAGGAAAAAACGGAATTTAGAAGCACTACGGTCTTGTATTACATCTAATTAGACACCCAATGAAAATTCAAGTTTTATAAATAGCTTGTGTATATTGGCTTTAAAATTAATAATGCAGTGTACCGAAGAAACAGATGAATACGAAATACACTCTCACATTTACCACAAGCAATCAACATATCCATTCACTCTTCAAATATCATCTAGGAGCCACACAAATAAAATAGGGTCCCTCGATAAGATATAAGCCAATGGAATAAATTGAATGAAAAAGAGGCACTATTAAGAGCAAGCCGACAGAAGAAGAAACATATATTACCTGTATGGGGTGCAAGCCACGTCTGCGGTTCCCAACTCCCTCCACTGTAATAACATGCATTCCTTCTACCGAATAAAGAGGAGCCAAGCATGCATTGACAGCATAATGCCTGAAATAAGTTTTCAAAACATTTATCTTATACAGATTTTTGAGAAATGGTGGAAAGCGTTTAATTATAGCATCATAACAATTTGGAAGAAAGAAGGTAGAGAGTAAGCCTCACACGCATTTCTTCATCTTTCTATCATAATGAGAAATCATCACAGTGCAAGCCCCACAACCACCTTCACCACAGCCAAGCTTTGTTCCTGTCAATCCAACATCTTTACCAACAAAACAAACTCGATTAAATTTTTGCTACTCTGTTACCTAATTATAACAGTAAAAAACACATCAAAAAAAGGAAGAGAGAACAGCGAGAAGAAAATGAATAAGATAAACCAGAAACTAGTAACTTATGTTGAAAAAGAAAATCTTAAACACTCTACTCAAGAATCTAGTCCTTACAACACAAGCACTAAATGTTTAATTAAACAGGAAAAAAAAATGAGGAAACCAAATATATACGTTTGCCACTAAATAACTGCAGCTTTAAGTTGAATCAGAGGATAATGCAAAATTGACGAAAAAAGAAACTTGATGACCTCAACAGAAAGAAACACACTCAGAAAACCAATAATATGTAAAGCACATAATGTTAGCCGTAACCACTGACCAAAGTAATAGCTCAGATGATATATTTCCACAATGGAAAGGAATTATCCAATTTCTAAAATGATTTCTCAAGTAATTTAAGGTTCTAAAGAAAACTGTTTTTCACAGTTCTACCCAAAGAACCAAAATTAACATTAGAAATGTATAAACATTGAAATTTAAAAATGGAGAGCCATATGTAGCCCAAATTGAGAACCATTAAAATTCAGAAAACTAAGTTCTCAGCCTAAAGAAAACAAAATATCTGTTAGAAGGTAATTTGCAATTCATGGAAAATATTAGCAGCTTCTAACACATCAAGCAGAACAACAAGGGAAGTCAGGATTAACCTGAGTCATTGAGTCAATTTACTTATTTATTAAGTGAAAGATTTGAATGTCAATATGGTTTTTACTCTGTATCCAGCAAACTTGAAAATGTGCTGGCTATAAAAATGTTTACTAATGTCACTTTGAAATTC
>JBBYHK010000023.1:8709966-8730328 GCA_038382065.1 Adansonia grandidieri | reverse complement strand
CAACAATAATAATAAACATAATTTGAAATGGTAGAGAGAAGAAAGAAACCAAGCTGATGAAAGAAGTGAGTGGTAAGAAAGCTTTAATTAGTTAGACAATGGGTTAAGAAAATTAATTAGTAGAGGGGTTACCATATTTTAATTGAATTGTCGGAATGAAGAATTAGTTGGAGGCAATGCTTTAGCAAATTATTGTCCTTGTGGATTTTCGACATTCCCATGACTATCTCGTGCGTGAGAGTGTTTTAACTGTAGTTATATATTTTATTTATTTCTAATAATCAGTGTTTAGTGACATTAATTAAAATAATATTAAAAAAATCAATTAATGGATTTTTTATTCAATAAAAATAATGAATTAAATTTAAAATATTTTTAAAATAACATGTCAAACATTGTTAATAAATTATTATAAACGTCAATCAACCGAACGTTTTATTTAATTTAAGAAAATAAAATAATTAAAGTAATGGATGCTTGTTTTCTTTTAGGTGACCCATGATTGCTTCTATTTTTCATGTTATTATGGAAAGAGATCCTTGCTTGATGGCCAAGCTAGAGCTCAGCTAGCATACATATATATATATATATATATATATATTAATACTTTGCCTTTTTCTAAGCATTTGCTTAATAATTAGTTCACCTTTCTTGTACTCTTGCCGACAAAGAGACCGTCAAGTTGATTTTTTTTAACCAACTTGTTACTCATCCGAAATTATTCTATATATAAAATTTTTTAGCTTAATTTCAGAAATTATTGCATGAAATTATGACTATATAATAAATTAATATATAATTAAATTGATTCCTAACGTGAGAGTTCTTCAATGTGAAAACTTCATTAGCTATATAAATAAAATAGGAATTTATTACCATCCGCATAGTAGTAATATGTATATTAGTGGGTTTTGAATTAAGTTAAAACTCGGCAAAAGAGATGCAAACTCTTAGAGAATGACGTAGTTATTAATTTTTCTTCTTTTGTTCCACAAATAGTTTCTTTTAGTTCAAGGAAATTTAATCCTTCTAGAAAGTTGTCATGACTAGAAATTAATTAACAAATTGTAACATTTGAATATAGATAATCCTTTACTTCAAAATTTCAAATGTCTAATATGATATCATATTTAATTTTATTTTGAATATACATACTCTCCCTCCTATCACATGAATATATATATATTAAGCAAACTTAAGTGAAAAATTTTTCTTCTGAAAGCTAAAAATATAATTTTATTCAATTATGAAATTTTTTTCCCTAAAAGAATTGATATGTTCAAGAACTAGGATGTTCTAGTGTAAATTACATTTTAGATTGATGCGGTCATGCTGCCTTACTGCACAATAAGCCCGTAAAATTGGAATTACCTATACATATTTCAGTTGGCATTGAGTCGTCCAAGTCTGCAAATCCAACTCTAGTTCAAGTCAGCAACTTCAGGTCGATAGCATACAAGACATGTGATCATCGCTTAGTTTTTCAAAAGTCATTTCAAATTTCACTAAGGGAAGATCGCCGGTAAATCTCGACAAAAGATGCAATGTGCCACCTTCAAAAACACCTTATCCAAGTGTATATATGATCTAACGAAGGTTCATTCCAAATACAAGCATTGAAACCTCCATAGTTTTATGATCTTCACCAGTCTCCAAACGCTTATTAACTTACATATCGAAGTGCATTTATTTTTCCACCTTAACAAAAATCTAAATCACGAGACAAATTCAAACTCAGCAATCAAAAGAACATGAACGTCACTCAGTCAAATATGTTCGTTAATGGAGGGTTTTAAAAGAAAAAAAAATAAATCACTTAGCGGATTCTCCTTCGTGGGGCCTAACAGTAAGTGGGGTAGGGGGAGCGTGGGGGCGGGGGGAATTGACCTTGGACAGAATCATGGTTCAGTTTCTTTTAGTTTGGAAGTGTATTAGGGCCATGCAATGGGCCATGAGCTTAAACCGAATGGGCTAACTAACTTGAGTCCCTTATCTCATTTCTCCAATGCAAGCCCATTTTGTCATCCTTAATGCTCACCCATGACCCACCAATCTGGTCCTGGGCCTCCTAGCAGCTTCCCCCCCCCCCCCCCACAAGCAATAATGATATTAGAATTCATTTAATGTCCGTCTAAGTTCTTAATCTTCACAAAAAAAAATTGCATGTATTTTTTTTTACTATATTATTTTAATCCCATAGATAAAATTTAGAAACCTAACCGGCGTTTTATTGGATAATTTTTAGTACTAATTTTATGTGCACTTATTATGTAATGAAATAATTAAATATTTACACACTTATAAACAAAAGATAAAAATAATAATCATTTTTAATATAAAAAAATGAAAAAGGTAAAATAACCAAACAAAAAAAAAAGGAGGCAGAAGTTGGGACTAAAAATAGTTACAATTCTCTTTAAACAAACTAAATTATTTATATAATTTTATTAATATATATTTTTATTTATAATTTGGTTATTATGTATTTTTCTCAACAACTTCGCTCGTAATACTAATTACTCAAATTAAACTTTTAGAATAGTAATACTAATTTTAATTTCCTTTTATTAAACATTACAAACGTTTTCATCCTCTTTTTGCTTGGGATTTATTTTCAGTAACGCATGGAATGCGTGTCTTTCTTTTATTGGTTTATGAGTGTTTCATAATTTCAAAATTATTAAGACAACCCATTTAGTACTTGTTTGGTCCATTTTTTAAGTTATTATAAAGTTTTTGTGAAAAAATAAGAGTCTTTAAAAATTAAGCTAAAGTAGTTTAATAATTTATTTTTATAAAATCTTTATATATATAGTTCACATTTAATGCGTAAGATACTTTTAGAAGAAAAATAAAAATTATGTAAAAAATTAATTGTTTTAAAAAAAATAAAAAATATCATATTTTTAGCTTTTCTTGAATTTTTTCTCTATTTTGTTTATTAAAAATAAGCTATTTTTTAAAAAACTTCTACAAAAATTTGACCCCACAAGCCTTTAAACCAAAAGAACTTAGACCAAACACGCATTTAAATTAAACCAAAAATAGTAATGACCAAAATTTCAAACTATTCATGAAAATGAGTTCTTTCTTTCCAACAACTTTGTTTTCAATAGGCCTAATTTAGTATTACTGGAAAAAGCTTAGGTCAAAAAATTTTCAACAAATTTTAGGTCAAAAAAGTTGTGTCTAAAAAGTATAGTAAAAAATGTAGTTCAAGAAATTTTTAAGTATTTAATATTGCTATAAAAAATTATTTTGGGAAGTTGAAATGTAAGAAATATATACTTTTGAAATAATAAAAGATTTGAGATTTGAGAATAAGAAAGTTATTTCATCCAAAAGTTGGTTTTCAAACTACAAATGCTCTAATTTCTTAACTTTTTTGTTCAGATTGTCAAATCATTATTTTAAACGCAAAAATTAAAACTTTTTACTCATTTAAAATTGCATTTATTGTGAAAATTAATTTTTAATCTTAAAAGTTGTGCCTACAGTAATGTTAAACAAGTTTTTAATCGATCTCAAGTGTTGGGTTATTTGGTGAAATTCGAAAGTCCGCTCGATATTTGAAAGGATTTGAACAAATATATTAGACTAAAAAAATGGGCTTGGACAAAAGAATTAAGCCCGATTAAAAAATGGATCAGACCTTGGATCCAACTTTCAGAGCCCGAGCTTGACCCATTTTACTATTACATTATATATATTTATTTTATATTTTATATATTATATATTATATAATTTTTGTCATATAAATAATACATATATATAATATTATAATATAAACTTTAAAACTAAGTTAAATTATATATAAACTTAATTAAAAAAATTATTAAATTAATAAAGATTAAATTTAAAATATATATATTTTTTAAAATAAAATTATAAAAAAAATATGATATAAACAAGCCTAAACAAATTTAAATTATTTATTTACAAATAAAAAAAGATTTGGACAAAATTTAAAATTCATACAACAGATCGAGTTGAACTTCACAAAAATATTTAATATGAATATTATATTAAACTCAACCTAAATCTAGCTCGACCAACGAGCAAATCAACCACGAAAGACTAGTTTTGTAAATCACAAAATAATGACAATTTGTCGCGACGCCTGAGAGATTCGAACTCTCGCGGGATGAACCCATGTACTTAGCAGGCACACGCCTTAACCACTCGGCCAAAGCGTCGCTGGTTAGCGGAGGTTTTTTTCTTTATTATACATAGAGCATATTGCTACCGCTTGACAATTGCGTTAAATTATTTCATGGTTAATATTCCTACGTAGATATTGTTTATATTTTTTTGTTTCCAGAGAACGTATAATATCAAACCGTCGCACATAACAGTATCTAATAAATGCATGTTTCTTTAATTCAAATACTTAATTTCAAATCTTTCTTTCTTTTGTTTTTTTTATGTTTAAAAGAAAGAGTATAATGCAATATTTCAAGTTGAATCAATCGGATCGAATTAAGTAAACTAAGATGGGATTGGTTATACGGTTTAAGATGGACTCATTTTCCTTTTTAAAATTGAGCTTTCTAAATATTTTTATGTTTTCCCCCTTTCTTTATCAATTACTTTTTAAAAAATTATTTGATACTCTGTTAATGAAGTTAAAAAATTTCACAAGCAGCATTGATAATATGCAACATTCTTTAAAAGATATTCAAGAAAACAAAAGAATAAAAAATAAGACATGTGCTATCCTACAAAGTACTAACATTACGAGTAGAGTTTTTAATTCCATGACAATGTAAGAAATAATTTTTCTTAATTTTTTAATAAATAAAATTTTGGATTAAAATTGATCAAACCAAATGACCCATTTTCGCATGTTTCTACTCTGAAATCTTTCTGGAAAAAAAATATATTTTAAAGAAGTAAAGTTTCTAAAATATTGAATCATATAGATTTATGACGTGATAAAGCCCTGAAAATTTTAAATACATTGAAAAAATAAAATAAAATTTTCAATGTTTTTGATAATCTGTATTAAGTTGAGCTACTTATCATGTAGAATATGCTAAGTGATTTTAATATTAAAATTTAAATTTGAATTAAAGTATCTATTTCTTTTCTAGGTGGGAAATTTAAATTAACCCTTTTAAGTTGTATCAGAACTATTCAAATAATATAAAATATTATATAATTACATAATTTGAGTTACTAAACAATATAATTATATTCAGGTAATTTTCAAAATATACCAAATAGTTTATAATATAAATCTAGTTCTTATAAATTTAGTACTTAAGTTTTCAACAATTAATTTTTCAATTTATCAGACAACAACTCATTTAAAAAAAAAAAAAAAGTGACGCTATTAGTTCTCTTTTAATCTAAACAGAGAGTGATAATGTCAAATTGCAACGACTTTGTCATAGGTGCGTGTGTTGTGTATATATAATTTTTCAACACTTAATTTGTTAATTTATCGAATAACAACTCATTTAATAAAAATCAAAGATCCATAGAGTTGGTCTTTTTAATCTAAATGGAGAGTGATAATGTCAAATTGCAATGCCTTTGTCTTATATGTGTGTGTGTGTGTGTATATATATATATATATATAACTTTTCAACAATTAATTTTTCAATTATCAAACAGCAACTCATTTATAAAAAATAAAAATAAAAAATCGATAGAGTTTATAAATAATAATAATAAAAAAAGTGGTGCTCTTAGTTCTTTTTTAATCTAAATGGAGAGTAATAACGATGATTGCAATGACTTTGTCGTATATGTATGTATAATTTTTCAACACTTCATTTTTCAATTTATCAAACAAAAACTTGCTTAAAAAAAAACAAAAAAAAAATCAAAGATCCATAGAATTTAAACAACAAAAGTGACGCTCTTGGTTTTTTTAATCTAAACGAAGAGTGGTAATGTTAAATTGCAATGACTCTGTGTGTGTGTGTGTGTATATATATATGTATAAAATATTTTCCAACACTTAGTTCTTTAGTTTATCAAATAACAACTCATTTAAAAAAAAAACCAAAGCATCCGTAGAGTTAAAAAAAAAAAACAGTGGTGCTCTTAGTGTTTTTTTAATCTAAATGGAGAGTGATAACGTGAAATTGCTATGACTTTCTCAAGAATCCATAGAGTTTAAACAAACAAAAAAAAAAGGGTTCTCTTAGTCTTTTTAATCTAAATTGACAGTGATGTATTATTATTATTATTATTATTATTATTATTATTATTATTATTATTATTATTATTATTATTGGTAACATCAAAAGCAATTTAAGACAAAAAAATATAATTCAAAATAATTAAATGTTAATAAAATACATGAAAACAAAAGTAAAAATAAGAGGAATATACTATTTAAACCCTAGTTACTCCTATTCACTCTAATAGGAGTTGAAAATAATATTATAATATAGAAGTTGATAGGGTAAATAATATTTATCTAGAAATTAAATGCCCTGCTTTAATATTTTGTAATTATGAAGCTAATACAGTAAACAATATTTGTATGAAAATTTTTTATTATTAAAAGTAAAAATAAAAAGCCCAAATTTAATAGTGGATGATGAAGTGTAGTAAAAGCCGGAAATATATAATTTAGAGATACTTGTTAAATTAAATGACAGTTATAAACTTATAATATAAATATATTAATAACCCACAAATTCAATTGAAAATTGTATTATACCCTTTTTATTTTAAAAGGGAGTTGGCAATTATGGGGTAGTTGAAAATATATTAGTATATACATAACAAATTAAATAAACGTTAAAAATATAATATAAATATATTAATAACAAAGTAATACAATTAAAAAGGGCATTTTACCTTATTTATTTTAAAAGGTAGTTGAAAATATATTAGGTAGTAACATTTTAATTTGCTCATATATTAGGAAATATATTACCTAATAACTTTAATTTGCTATTAGAGTTAAAAAAATTATTAATCTTTGAAAGACAAATGTTACCCCTATTTATTTTGATAGGAGTTGAAAATATATTAATATGGATTATTATTATTATATTATTGTTATTATAGTATAATTATAATTGTAACATCCAAAAATAATTTAAGACAAAAAATTATAATTTCCCAAAAAAATTTAAAAAACAAAAATATAATTCAAGATAATTACATGTTAATAAAAATGCATGAAAACAAAAAGTAAAAGTGAAGAGAAAAACAAAAAACTATTTAAACCCTATTTACTCCTATCTAACAGGAGTTGAAAATATATTATACTATTGAATTTTAATTTTTTTCTTTAATATTAATAACATAAATAATTTTTTATCAATTATTATAAGTAAAATTTTAATAAAAATATATATGTTTCCTAAATATTTTAAAAATTTTTAAATTAAAACATTAAAAATAAAATACTTCAAATATTTTGTTCGTAATGTTATTTTGTTCGTAATGTATTTAATTATACATTAAAAATGTATTTAATTTAAAATACTTAAAACTAAAAATCAATTTTAAATACCGAATTTGCCCCTATTATTGTAATTGGTAGCTGGAAATATATAATATACTCAAAATTATTAATAATAATAGAGAAATGATAAAAACAACATTGCAATTTTTTCACACAAATCTTATACTTAGGACATCTCCACTTATTCTTAAAACTTCTTGCGTGACGTTCCAACATGCCAAACTACCTTACACTTTGGAAACAGGGCACTCTAATTTAATCACATCATACTTACCATCATAGGCATTATTGATTGACACATAAAAGGTGTAAAAAGGCAAATTAAGAACCTCAAAAATTTTATAAAACTAATCCAAAATGTTTGTTGAATTAAACACACACACACACACACACACACACACACAAAAGTTGAATAGTTTGGAAAAATTACAGGACATATATTTAAAATAATAATAAATAAAAAAGAATGCATGCCCAAAAAACCAAAAAAAAATAATAATAATAACAAAGAAGAAAAGAAAAGCAACCATGTTAAAAGTCTGGAAGTATGGGTCGTTTAAAAAGAAATAACGAGGTATTTATATATAGTACAGTAGTGTAAAAGTTGATATAAAATAATAAAATCGAATTCAATTTTAGCAAAATCCAAACATTTAAAATATAATTAATTAAATTACTTAAGATTGAGTTTTCCTGTAAAGGCCATTTGTAAGCTATTGCAAATTAATTAAAATAGAGTTTTCAGTTTTCATATTAATGGCCATATATATATATTTGTAAAGGCAGTTTCTAAGCTATTGCAAATTAATTAAAATAAAGTTTTAAGTTTTTTATATTAATTTCACATTTTTTTTTTTTGCAAAGGCATTTTTTTAAGCTAACGAAATTTGGACTTAAAATAAAAAATAAAAAGACAATTTTAACCCTATTTACTCTTCCAAGGAATTGGAAATATATTATATATTGATATAGATATATACATAAACATTTTAATTATAAAAACACCTAAAAATCAGTATAAAATGCTTAAAATATCTTAAAATGAATTTACAAATTTAAAACTATCCAAAACAATTTGAATATACCTTTCATGTCCTAAATAACATTAGGGATTTTTATTTTCTTTCAAATAAGTATTCTCGTACACATTAGCAGTTAAAGGACAAACTGATGAATGACTAATTTGTAATAATACCTGACAAATAAAAACAAATAATTTATTTTTAATATTTAAAGACTAAAATGATATTCATCTAAAAAAAATTGACTATCGGTGCAATTTACTCTAAATTTTCATGAATAGCCTAAATCATGTAATTTAAACCTAGTTTGAGATGGTATTAGGTCACATGTTCACTTTTATTCTCTTAAAAATTTACTTCACTTACACTCGTAGGACACATTTTATCTTACTAACTCTGCTTATACTCTAAAGACCTCTGTTACCTTATTAACTCTACTTATGAAAATTTTTTTTACTATCATTATATAGGATAATTATCTTTATTTAATACCTATACTTCAAGGAATAAATAAACAAGACAAATACAAAAAATATTATGAATATATAATAATTATGATTAAAAACTTTATTTTAATAGAAACAAATTATTTTTAAATCAAATTAAAAAAATGATGTTGCCAGAGAAAAAGTTAAAAAATAATTAAAAATTAAGTAAACAAAAATATTTTTTAAAAAATATTTAATAAGATCTTACACTTATCGAAACGGCAATTTTTTTTTAAAGATCAAAACAACATTTTTTAACCAATACAATTGATACAAATCACATAATGAGATACGAAAGTAATACAAATAATAATTGCATCATCATTAATCAATAGAAATTTAAAATTGTATAAGATCCATTGAAATTTCATTTAATATTCACACTTATAAATAATGAACTTTTATATATTTTTTATTATAATGAGAAATTATATGATCATAATAAAAAAAATTAGAAATAAAATACTCTAATAAAAGAAAAAAAACCAAAATTGATATGTTTTAATAGATACTTGTTGGATTTACACAATAATTTATAATTAACATGGAATAATTGTTAAAAATAATCCATACACTCCCTTATATCATCTTTAGTTTCAAATAGATTTATTAATTAGACGAAAAAAATTAATTATAAATTTAATTATTTTAAATTGAATTAATTTAAATTATAAAATTATTTGTAATTTAAATTATTATAATGTAAATCACTTTAATTTTTTATTATTTTTAATTTAATACTCAAATTATTTTTAAGTACGAAAGAGGAAAGACGGAAAAGAGTTGGTCAAAGTATCCAATCCAACCAGAAAGCAATGGCTGACACATTGCTGCCTTTTTTTTTGCAGGCTCAAAAAACTGACCATTTGACATTCAAAAGAGTCAGAACGGAACTCACCTCACTCGTAACGTAAGCTGACCAACCAGCCATTAGCCAAAACTAAAAAGAAAAGGGTCAGATCAGAACTGAAAATAATCAACCCACAGCCTCTGGGGATCACGTGGCCCCACCGCCCCCTCGCTTGCCACCTTGGCTTCCCTCTTTTGCTTCAACTCAAATATAAATAAATCTTATATTAGTGCTCCGCATCAGAGTCAGCGCACGTGCATTTCTGTGGTTCATCATCCGCCCCTTGAGGGCAACTTTGTCATTTCATTTCATCCCTTCCTGGCCACCACACGCATTTCTGGCCTTATTCATGAGCATGACTCAACTCCACTTTCTCTGTTCTGTGGAGCGGTGTCAGTCACCAAAAGCAGAATTCGGATCTCTCTCTCAGAACACCAAACCAATGACAATTTGCCACGTGGAATTCTGTCATTCCATTGGCCCCTATTCCCCACATCCACCACGTCACCAAAAGATCAGCTATTAACCAGTAACACCACGACACGTGGACTCTTCAAATAAATACAAAAAACCTGTGGCCGGTGACCAAACCAAAGAAAATCTGAGACGGAGATCTCAACCTCTCTAAATCTAAAAGTCTTACAAAACACGACACCCTCAATGCCCTGGCTTTCCTTTTCCCCATTATAAGCGCAGAGTTCCCATCTACAAAAGCCAACCGTATATTCCAAGCCTTCCATCCACCGTTTGATCAAAATCAAACGGCCTCCCTCATTTTCCCCTATAAATATAAACCCTGCTTCCTCCACTCTGTTTCTCCATTTCTCATTTCTGCATCTACTACGCCATCTGCGCCACCGTTTCAAATGGCATCCGTCGCACTCACCTCCTCATGCTCCCTCGGCTTCTCACGGATCAAATCACGTGGTTTCCCTCCCAGATCGTGTCCGAACCCTATCTTTTCCCATCCGGTTCTTTCAAGATCCACTTCAAACAATTCCAGCTTCATTAAACCGTTTAGTCCCACTCCAATCATTTCCAATAATAGAGTCCAAAAAAACCACCGGAAATTAAGTGTCAAAGCGGCGGCATCAACTCCAGCCGCCGTAACTCCGCCGTCGCAGCAAGCATGGCAAGGTGCAGCATTAAAGCCATTGATGGCGTCGATTGCTACAGGTGTCATCCTCTGGTTCCTTCCCGTCCCATCCGGAGTCTCACGTAACGCGTGGCAACTACTTTCCATATTCCTCGCCACAATCGTCGGCATCATCACTCAACCGTTACCACTCGGCGCAGTAGCTTTACTCGGACTCGGTGCTTCCGTCCTCACCAAAACTCTAACCTTCTCCGCTGCCTTCTCCGCTTTTGGCGATCCCATTCCTTGGCTTATCGCTCTTGCCTTCTTCTTTGCTCGTGGGTTCATCAAGACTGGACTCGGTAACAGAATCGCTTACCAATTCGTTTCCCTATTCGGATCTTCCTCTTTAGGTTTAGGCTACAGCTTAGTCTTCAGCGAAGCTTTATTAGCGCCGGCAATTCCGTCCGTATCCGCACGCGCTGGAGGAATTTTCCTCCCTTTGGTCAAATCTCTCTGCGTCGCGTGTGGGAGCAACGCCGGTGACGGAACGGAAAACAAATTAGGATCCTGGTTAATGCTGACATGTTTCCAAACTTCCGTTATTTCTTCTTCGATGTTTTTAACGGCAATGGCGGCGAATCCATTAAGTGCTAATTTAGCTTTTAATACCATTAAACAGCAGATTGGATGGACGGATTGGGCTAAGGCGGCAATCGTGCCGGGTTTAGTTTCGTTGCTTGTTGTGCCATTGATTTTGTATGTTATTTATCCGCCAACGGTGAAGACTAGTCCCGACGCGCCGAAGCTTGCTAAGGAGAAGCTGGAGAAGATGGGACCGATGTCCAAGAATGAGATTATTATGGCTGGGACTCTGCTTCTAACGGTAATAACATTAGTACTCTATTAATCAATCTTTTCTAATCCTTGATTCGTTATAATTATGTATGTTTTAATTATGCCTACATAACTGGGAAAGTATGTTTTTGAACGCTATCACTATCTATCAAGTAGAAGTGTCGCACTGGAAAATAATTGGTAGGGGACCATAGTGACATGTGATCACGAGGGTAGCCACATTTTAGTTGGAGAGCCGCTCATTTTGTGCTACCATTTAAAGTAGTTAATCTGGTTTAATTATCACGGTAGATGATTGATTTTTTGCTCTGTTAATTGTGGTACTTATTTTGCTGGGTTATACAGAATAGTAGCTGACCTCGACCTTATGACGGTGGTACATGTCTTTGTTGCTGTATATTTTATGGCAAGCACTTCGTTAGATTACCTTTAGTGTGGAGGAAGAGAGATGCTATAAAAATTAGGATTTTTGGGGGGAAAAATGTAAATTTGCATTAGTATTTTGGCTTTTGACAATCTGAACTTGAAATAAAAAAACTCTGCATCTGGAGGTTGGAAAGGAGACTGGAGGAAAAGGTCTACCATTTTTATGGAACATATTATTGTTGTTTCTAGGTGTATATCTTTCTAGCACATCTTGACGCTCTAACTGACATGGATTTCTTATGCCCTTGTGTGGTTATATATTTTGCTCTGCTTCAATATTTGCATTTGATTCAGTTGCTAAATCAATTTCTGTTGTTAGTATGTCATCCAGCAGTGATTAGTGGTTAACATAGTGTTGCGTATTGATATTTTATTAGAATGTGAAAGGTTAGAAGTGCAATTTCCCTCTCTGTATTTTTTTAAGGTGGAAGTGCATGGGACATTTTAGAAGCAAAAGGTCTCCAGAGATTTTTTCCGTTGCATTACTATGTTTCCAAAGTATACATGCTCTAGGAAGACAATAGAAAGGGTTTAATTGAGATGGATATATGGATAAGCATGTGATTTCTTTATTCATGATTCCATGTTGCAGTTTTAGACTTGTTGGGGTTCTGGGTCTAGTGTAGTAGTTTGATGGGCAGCACACTTTGCGTGGCAGTGTTCTTAGAATTTACTTTTATCTCTGGCTTTGAAGCATCATTAAGGATTGGGGATAGAGCTATGGTCTTGTAGAGAGACAAGGCTGCATTAATTCTTGAAAATTAGGGCAAACTAATGGAAGCTTACACTTTTTAAAATAAAGTAAATAGTTACATTATTCCCAATATTTTACTGATGCTTTCTGTTGTTGAAAGCTTGTTATGGATGGATTTGATAAGTACTCCATATTTCTAAATCACCAAGAGTTCAAGACATGTTGTTACAGTTATAAAAATACCTCCTACCATCTTATTTGATTTTGAAAAGTGAATTTTTTGAAATTTATCAGATTCGCGTTGAGAGTTTGGAAGAGGGTTATGTTTGATGTGGTTATTTTTTGCCCTATAGGAGTATTCATGCTAAACAAGTCTCAGAGATTTTTTCTTGATTGTCCCCATATTTGTTGTTTTGAAATTTTTTAGGAATATTGATTTAAAGGTTATAAAATTGAGGAGACTTCTATGTTTCACTCGAAAGCTTCTTTTGAAATTTTGGTATTCTTTCATATGCTGGCAATGTTGATCACTTATTGTGCTCCTATTGGGCTTAAGCTTCCGTTGTAATCACTTTTTGATGATTTACTCTGATGGAAAATCAACATGGATGTGTTGCCAGTCAATGTGACTTTGGTAGTAAACTGGTCATTGTCTTGCTTATGATTCTTAACAAGTAATTTGGTCAAATATGGAATGTTTCATTTCATTTTTTCTTTATTAATGCCTATCAAATAAAATTAGCCTGATGGCAGTTGCTTGATTGTGGCCTCGTAAATTTGTAAAAATCTAGACCATTATTGTGCTTTCTCCTGATCTTGTCTGCAAGCAGTTGCCAGATGGTGGCCTCGTAAACCTGTAAAAATCTAGACCATTTTTGTGCTATCTTATGATCTTATCCTGAAGACTCTGGTTAATTAATATGCAATACTTCTGAAGACTGTTAGCTATATGTAGGATTTTGAGGAAAACTGTCAGGTTTTTCATTTGTCATTTATTTGCTAGCTATATAGGCCTCCAAGGTTTTCATATTTTATTTCAAGTGCTTCTTAGCTGGATTCAAACCTCAGCGATATCAAGGCTGTGATTGCATTGCAGAAAGCAGTATTGCAATCATTTGTTGGAAATGAATAATGTACGTGATACAATCTCTAGGTAGTTCATTGCTATCGATTTGCATCCTTGACCTTGGTATAGTGGTAGAGGAAATACTCAAACATGACTAGCTTTCTGTTTATCATTCAATTTTTATATTCTTCTGCAATATTTTGATTTCTCTCAACTGATTAATAGAATTTTAATTCTATTTCTGCTTGTATTACTTTGTGCTCTCATTTGGTGCTTATGTTTTACCGTGCCTATGATGGCCTGAATAGCAGTGGCTACTAGCCTGCTACTGATGTATGTAAAAGCTACATGCAAGAGCTTGTATATTCCAATATCATGAGTTTTCTCATACCTTGTTCTGTTGCATTAGGTGGGGCTCTGGATTTTTGGAGGGATGTTAAACTTGGATGCTGTTACTGCTGCCATTCTTGGGTTATCTGTCCTACTTGTGACTGGGGTAGTCACATGGAAGGAGTGTCTAGCTGAATCAGTTGCTTGGGACACACTTACATGGTTTGCCGCACTCATTGCTATGGCTGGGTATTTGAACAAATATGGTCTCATCTCATGGTTTAGTGAAACTGTTGTTAAGGTTTGTCTTGTTTTCCTTTTACTCTCGTATTATTTTTCTCTGCCATTTCTCAACTACTATAACTTATGGAATCACCAAAGAGCCATCACCATATTCTACATGCAGTGCTTTCTTCTCAGAAAATACTTGAAATGAAATTATTTTTCTCCCAAAAAGGGAAAAAAAAATAGAAAAACAGTTGGCAATTTATATCTTTCTCTTAAATAATTCCAAATATTGAAATACTTGTATTTTACGTTGTGATATATCTAGTCTAGTTCTCTGTCTCTCTTTAGTTCTTTTGTCCTGTTCTATTAATATTTCATCTTACTACTTTGACGTGTCTTTGAGTCGCATTTAGTAATGCTCTAGGATGTTCCTTTTTCTTTTAGGCTAAGCATTGTTTTGATATTGCAATGTCCAATGTTTCTGCTTTAGCAATCAACAGTGGTTGTAACCTTAGAGGTCTGATGTAAATTAAAATTCATATGTAATTGGGGTTAGGCTAACACTTAATTGTGTTAGCATTTTAGGATTGCCTTTAATGTCTATGATCTGGTCTTTTCTACAGGTTGTTGGTGGATTGGGTCTTTCATGGCAATTGTCATTTGGCATTCTGGTTCTTCTCTACTTCTACTCGCATTACTTCTTTGCCAGCGGAGCTGCTCATATTGGTGCCATGTTTACAGCCTTCTTGTCAGTGGCTAGTGCTTTGGGAACTCCACCATATTTGGGAGCCCTAGTTCTCTCATTCCTCTCCAACCTTATGGGTGGTCTTACCCATTACGGCATAGGATCTGCACCCGTTTTCTACGGCGCTGGCTATGTACCCCTAGCCAAATGGTGGGGTTATGGTTTTCTGATGTCTGTTGTGAATATTATTATCTGGCTCGGAGTTGGGGGCATCTGGTGGAAGGCCCTTGGCTTGTGTTGAAGAGGGGGCTGTTAAAAAATTTGCAGATAGGAGCTAGAATATCTTTGATTTTTTGCACCTAACTTTCGGTTTAAAAGTTCCTCGTCTTCACATCCGAAGCAGGTTTTATCTTTTTGATTCTTTACCTTGCAAATAATTATTTGGTGGGGTCTGATGGTTGGAAAAATAATATACATTTGAGTTTGAGGTCTAACTCTTAGAGCAGAAATTAGATCTTTACTACAAATTTTGACAATGGCGTTAAATTTTTCCGGCATATATATGAGATTATTGAACATTATTATTATTTGAATGCTTGCATGTCGTCAAACTGAGCAGCGAATTTTTTTAAATGCCTCTTGAATAAAACTCTATTGGAATTTTTTGATTTTATCCTCCTTTTTTTTAAACTTTTTAAGGCAAAGGAATTGTTCTCCGTTGAGTTTATTATATCTTTGCCCTCTGAAAATAAAAGGACAAATTTGATTGGAGTGTATATTTCTAAGAGGTCGGTTAATAAGTTCTTATTTTGTTAGATTAGTTTTTTTTTTTTTTTGTTTTTAAAGAAATATGTTTCCTTTTTCTTATTTAATGTATTATCTTTTTTCAAAATTTAAGAAAAGACCTTATGTTAGTTACAAAATAAAACTATTTACAGGATGGACTGGATTAGGCCTAAATGGTAAAAGTTGTGCTTGTTCAAGGTTCAACCCGGTCTTTCATGTTTGGAAACTTATTTCATATTTTAAAATATATTAAATTATAAATAAAATATTTTTTATTAATTAAATAATAATTTAAATTAAGTTAGAACTTGAAAGTCTTATCCTATGATTAGGTTCGATTAAGATCGAGTTGGACCCATGGATTACTTATTCTTTGGATTGGTCTGCTTATAAAAGTCTTTACAAATATCATTCCTGAAGTGTTCCTAAACAATTTTTAAATAATTTTCCTTTTTAAAATATATACTGATTGGGCGCGGATTCCTCCTATTACAATTTATACCGAATGAAGATTTTGAGCTATTTCATAATAAAAGATAAGGTGGGCCAAGATTGGAGGCAGATTTCAAGGCCTAAGTTTGTCTTGGATAATCGACTCACCTGTTGTATATTGATCGTTAATAGTTTTTAAATTATCCAATTTAAAGTTTATAGAATCGTTAGAGCTTGAGTTTATATGATTGTTATTAGGGTTATAAATAAAATATTTGTTTTTGTAAATTGCTAGGATTTAATTTGAGAAAAAAAAAAGGTTGAATTAGTTTCTATCGTTATTGAGTTAAGTTCAAGATATGGAATTACTTGAATTGGAATTCAAGTATATTAATAATAAGAGAATAGTTTGCAATTTTTTTAAAAGAAATTAGCATATATTTTTAAGGATAATTCTTTGATGCACCGACGATAAAATTTTTTAATTTTATAAGTGAGGTTAAAAAATTATTACATATTTTATTTATTTATTTTTTATTTTTAAATACATATAAAAATATATGATAATCTTTTTAACTTTACTTATAAAATTACAAACGTACGTAATCATAATTAGTATAAACCAAAAATGCATCTAACAGTTTAGGAAGAATAAAATAGGAAAAGCGCATAATAATAAAATAAAATCCAAATAAAAATTTCCAACAATCTTCACGTCCGGTGATTTGACAAATTTGAAATTATTGAGATGTAAAACTAAGTGCACAAAACTTTGGCAATTGATAATCGTACGAAAGCCCACTTACTTTGCCCAATACGGTCCGATCAAGAAAATCCTTGCGGATCTTCTGCAGTCAAGTTCCCAGCGAAAATTTTGGCAATATTCGAAATCACCAATTTTTTTTTTTTTTTTACAAACTTATTTATTTTGCAATATATATATATATATATAAATGCAAATTTACCTCAACTCAAAATTGACCAAATGGCTTAGAAACTAGTTTTGCCATCCCACTCTAAGCTACAACATCCATTGTCGTTACCGATGGAAATTTGTGTCAGCATGCACTCCTTAGTCCTCACCAATGAAATCTCTATCAATAATGTCACGGATTAAAAAAAAAATCTTAAATAAAATTTACAACCTTTATTAAGTGAAAATTTTAAATTCTAATTCTTTTAATCAAAATTAATTGTAGACGAAATTTTTTTCAATAATCCTAAGATATGTATTCGTCAACGTTTATATCGTCGACAATTTTTTTATTATCAAGTGTCACTATAATTTTTTGTTTATATCGTTCAAATTTTTTTTGTTATCGAGTGTCGATATAATTGTCGATTAATAATTTTTGAGATTATTATCATGTATATATTAATACTAAAGTTTTGTAACTTGCAAATAAAGTTAAAAAATTATTAAATATTCATAATATATATTTAAATAAATAAATAAGACATGTAAAATTTTTATTGCGAGTATATATGAGATAATAATTCATTATTATTTCCTATAATTTATGTGCAGTAATATGTTGTTATTAAAAGATCATTTGTTTTTCTATGCTATCACTACTCCATCCACAATCCATTGATAATCTTCCACTAAATATAGACCAATTGGAGATGGGGTCACTAAAAACCGAAGCGTTTTTAGAATCCCACATTGACCATAATGATATGCGTCACTTGAACACCTCAAATCAAATAAAACCAAGAGATTTAGGTTCAATTAGACTAAGTGGACATCTACCTAACAATAACATCTACCTTTGATTATTATAAATTTTTATTTTTGAAACTTTTATTTGATTTATTATTTTAAATTTTATAAATAAAATAAATAAAAAGGATACATATTTTTAAGACATAATTAAAAAAATTAAACATGTTCTTAACCCACTTATAAAATAAAAAATAATTTATAATTGGTGTTTTAAATAAAAACTCAATTTTTAGCTGTAATTAAATTAAAAAGAATTTGTTAAAGCAAATGATATCTCTCTCTCAACCTCTTAGTTTGACAGTTGGTGAAGCATATATATATATATATATATATATATGTATGGCTCCACTTGATTCACATAAAGGATGCAGATATAATAATAGAAACATACGGTGTTTAGAATCAGTTAGTTTATTAAAACAAAATTTTAAACATTTAAAAATAAAATTTAATATTAAATATAATAAATAATTAAAAATTAAAATCTTATTAATTATAAAAATTAAAAATATATATATATATATCAAACTAATACTAAACTGAATGATTTATCGATTTTTAATTAAATCCATTAATAAGTTTAATTTTTAATCCATGAAAATAAATCTCGAAGAATCCCTTTATATTCTTTAATACTGGATACCCCTTTCCCATTAAAAGAAAAAGGAGGATACGTGCACTCTTAAAAAAAAAGAATAAAAGATAGTGACAGGTGCGTGCAAAAGTAGTACTAGTCAGACTCCATTAATGTTCATTTGATATACGGAAATGAAATATGAAAATTAAATTTAAAATAACTAAGAAAAGCAAATTCTCAGGTCATCCATCATTGATTGAATCATGGCCACAATCTCATAAAAGAAAAAAAAAAAAGAGCGAATTAGCAAAAATAACAATTAAAACTTTAAAAAAAAATTGATTAAATGATACCGTACCAAAAATAAATAAATAAATAAATAAAATATACTAATGAAATTATCGAAAAGGAAATAAGAATATTTATTAATCTTTAATGGAAGTTTTTAAGTTAAAAATCTATGCTATGCCGAAGCTTCGGTTTTACACTTTCTACCCCTTTAAAAATAATCCCACCACTATAGAGTTGGAGTGAGAGATCTACGAACGCTACCTAAATGCCACAATCTCTCATCTTCCATTTTCTCTCCCTCTCTTAGGGGTGAGCATTCGGTCGATTCGGTAAAAAAAAATTTCAAATTAAATTAATCGATTTAGCTAGAGGAACCGACCAAACCGACTTACATTTTTAACTATAACCGAATTAACCGAATCGATTAAATTTCGGTCAGTTTAATCGATTAGTTCGGTCAAATAAGTTTATTGGGTCTTGAGCTAATGATTGTATATTTGGGTTGGAAATGGATTTAATTGGACTGTTAATATATATAAATATATAATTATTAAATATTAAATATTAAAAATTTGATTAATTTGATTAATAATTTTACTAATCGATAACCGACCGAATTAACCAAATAAACCGACATAAAAAATTGACATAACCATCGGACCGACATAATCGAACCGAATTAATCAAATTCCATCGGTTAAGTCGATTAAATCAGTTTGAACCAACTTATGCTCACAAAACCTCACAATCTTCCAAAACCCCCCACAATCTTCCAAAACCCCATTAACCAAAAAGTTTTAAAACAAAATGGCAAAATAAAAACAAAAATCCAAATTAAAATTTTGGTTTTACCGTATCGAAGAGGTTGGTGATAGCAGGCACATAAATAGTAACTATGTCATGATGTTATCGTCAATATTATGTGATTTGGTTATCAATATTCATAATAAATATTTATTATAAATAATTATAATTATATTTATTATATTTATAATTATAATAATCGTGATACAATTATAATTTAAATTTTAACTAATAAATCTTTTTTTTATTAAAGTCAAATTAGTAATTTTTATTTTATTTTTTAATTATTTTTATTTTTCCCTTTCCTTTTCATTAATAAATTTATTTAACCGATTGATAAAAAATTTCAATTGACATCCTGTTTTTAGTCTTCCAAAGAAAAATGGTCCCTTGGTAATTGAAAGCTGACGACGATACATGTCCACTTCCTCCTCAAACCACTTATTTTTGGGGCAAGGGTCGGCCGAGCAGTCGGGGGGGGGGGGGGGGGGGGGGAACCTAATTTCCAGAGGTACCTCTCTAAACTCGAATTCAAAAATTCTTTTAAAAGTATTTAAATTCAAATCAAATTTGAAAAGTTTAAATTTAA
>JBBYHK010000023.1:8698198-8709866 GCA_038382065.1 Adansonia grandidieri | reverse complement strand
CCCCCCCCCCCCCCCCCCCCCCCCCCCCCCCCCCCCCCCCCCCCCCCCCCCCCCCCCCCCCCCCCCCCCCCCCCCTCGCCTAATTTCTAGAGGTACCTATATAAATTCGAATTCGAAAATTCTTTTAAAAGTATTTAAATTCAAATCAAATTTGAAAAGTTTAAATTTAAAATGATTTAAATTAAATAGATTTAAAATTTGAAAAGATTCAAATTCAAAAGAATTTAAATTCGAATCCTGATTTAATATTAAAAATAAATATGATGAAATTAAAATTAAATAATTTTTTATAAAGAAAAACATTAAATCAAGTTTATTGTAATATTTTTTAATAATTTAATTAAATATTAAAAATTTAATTTATATTTTATATATAATTAAATCTGCTCATGAATAGGGCTAAGCAGTAGCTAAAATTTTTTTAAAATCATAAGTCCATGCCCTTATTAAACATGCCCAAACCTACTCATTTAAGTCAGGATTATTGTTAATCATATTAAAAAAATAATTTTATTAATATTTATATATTTGATAATTAATTTTAAATAAAATATATGATATTTTAATTTAAAATTACTGTTTTGAGTCAGGTCGAGCTAGTTTAAAATAAAAATATAAGAACTTGACCCTGAGTCCAATTGAGCATAACTCAACCCTTAAGTAAGTCTATATATGATAAAATAATAATTTATAAAAAAATAAATAATATCATGAGTTTTAAAAATATTATCGATAAAATATATCATTTATTTATCACATTTTCTTTAATTTAATTAGTTAAACTTATTAAATATTGAGAGTTTATATATGTTAGTACTAAACTATTAAACACTTTTTTGAATATTATTATTATTATTATTATTATTATTATTATTATTATTATTATTTAAAAAAATGCTAATTAGAATATCATAACAGTATAATAGAGTAATAAAGTAAATTAAAAAAATATATAAAAACTATAATAAATAATATCATATTAAAAATAAAAAAAAAAATTATATGTTAGACTAGCAATTAAAATTGCCCAGGGGTCAAATAGCCTACCTAGCCTAATATGCCTGGACGATCAAGCCCAGGTTTTAGATTTTAAGTTTTAAGTAGGCTCGACCTAAAACTTTATTTTGATTTTAAAATAAAATAATATATTTTTATTTAAATTTAATTATAAAAAATATATATTAATATAAAAATAATTTTTTAATATTATAAACAATGATTTGTGCTTAAATAGGCAGGTCAAGCCAAATTCGGCCCTGAGCTTAGAGTTCAAAAATTTTTCAAGCCATAGCTAGGCCTATGAAATCAAACTAATATTTTTTTGAGCTGGACCGGGCCAAATTTAGGCTTGGGCTTAAAATTCAAAATTATGTAAAAGTGATTATATTTAACATAAAATAAAAAAAAGATATAAAATATACTCGAACTTGAACTTGATCCAAACTTGAACCTGAATAGGCTTAAACCTAAATTAGCCCAAACCTGAATAATTTCTAAACTCGAAAAAAAATATAAATCCAAATATATAAGAACTTTAATCAATCTGAATTTAAAAAATTTAAACTCGAAATGATTCGATCTAAACTCACCTAAACTCACGCAGTTGCCATCTCTGCTTTCTAGTTCGTGGGAATCCTTGTATTTTATAAATCAACAATTTTTCATCCTTTTATCATATAATATAACGATATAATTTTATTATTTAAAAAATTTTGAAAAAGAATAACATTTGTTTTTCTTTAAGTTATCGTTCCACTTTATAAGAATAATTTTTTTTTTTGGTTTCATTAATTCATTTTTTTTTGTTATCTTTAGTTTATATTTTTATAATTAGTTCATTAATTCCACTTTATAAGCACTAATTAAGCAAGTTCTTTTAAAAATTAGTAAGGTATATGTTGTTCATAATTTCTCAATTCTAATACTGGAATTTGTTACCTTTATATTATTTTATAGATAACAATAATAACATTTAAATTTTTTAATTTTTTTAATTTATACATAATTTTTATCTAATTAATTTATTTAAAAATAACATTATATTTTTAAATTTTCTCAACCTAATAATTTTTAAAAATTTACATGTAAATTAAACTGATACTCAATATCAATAGCATTTAGTTTACTTAAAAAAAAGGTGCATTTAGTGCTTTGGCGAACCACATTTAGTGTGCAATGGCATTAAATTGCATTTAATGCTCACGATTCCTCATTTTCCATTGCACATAAATGTTTTCCTAAAGTAAATCAGAAAGAAACAAAAAGAAAAAGGATTCACAAGCCATTTGTGAACAGGCTGAAGCATGCGTCAGAATAATTTAATTAGATATTAGCTGCTAAATTCAAATGATATATATATATATATATATATTAATAATTAATTATATAAGTACTTTCGTTTTTTTCTTCTTCTTCTTCCATGTTATCAGTGTTATGTTCATTAATCCATAAACTGTATATTAAAGTTACCCCAAGCAATTCACAAGTGTCTATTAAACACATTTTTGGTTTTTTTTTTTTTTAGGTATTTTATGACAAAAAATACATTTTTTTTTGTCTCTTAGTAAACAAAAACATTGTGATTAGTGTTTCTAAAGAGGGCTTCGAGAGAGAATAAAGAAGAAAAAATTATAAAGAAAAACCAAGAGAAGGAATAAAGTTGAGGAATGATTCCATGTATTTGTACAGTATTATCTTATTTTTTATGTTATATTATATTTTATATATTTTTTTATATCCCGTTTGTATATCGTAAAAAATATTAAATTTATTTAAAAATATTAAAAAAAACTCTTAATTATGTATAAGTGTAGTATCATTATTAGTTCTTTAATTTTTTTAAATAAGGTCACGTTATTTTTTTTATTTTTCTTATTAAATTAAAAAATATTATGATTATTTAATGGTAAAAAGAAACAATATAAAATAACGTTATGAGTTCAGAGTTTTTGTATGATAATTCAATTTGTATTTTATTTTTTAACTCTTAATATGAATATAAATAAATGATATCAACATAAGTTATATACAATAAATTGTGAATCAATTATAAACTTTTTTACAAATAGGTATATATATTTTTTTCCATATTAAAATATGAAGTGCATTTAACAATCACAAACATTTAATTAGCAATAAGATTTATAATCCTAACTTTCTACATAAACAAAAGAAACATAAGAAAAAACATTTTTCACAAACATTTTTGTGAAAAATCTTAAATATGCCAGTTTCATATATAGTGTTTGATTTTCATCATAAATGTTTTCGTACTTTGAATAATTTTACATTAAAATATAATTTAATGTGCTTCACAGGTTCAATTTAAAAAATGTAAAAACAATTATATATATATTTTTATTTAAATATGTATATATATAAATGGTCTTATTAAATTACTTATATTGCTTCTTTTTTTTTTTTTTTTTTTCTTATCTGCAACGTGTTGATTTCATGCTTGTAATGGTTAATTTTCACTCACCAAACCTCAAAGTAATTTTCTACATGATACCGTGCGACATACTTGTCAAACTTTCGTAAGCATGCGATGGATGTTAGTCGTTTAAAATATTGATAGTTAATTATTTTTATATTCTTAAAGAATTAAATTTATAGAATATATAATTATTCATAATAAGTTATGTTATAAATATATAATTTTTATATTATATAATTATCTTGTAAAGGTATCATTTTTATATGTAAAATTATTATAAAAAATTTCTCTATATTTATCTATTGTTTATATAAAAAAATTTTATTTAATTATTTTAATTATTTTACTTACAGATGGAAAACTTTGTTGTATTTTAAAAATGTATTAAAACCTTTAAAATATGTTTTATACGTCTTAAAATAATATCAATTTTTTCTCCTTTCTCTATTTTTCTAACAGTCGACACCAGCTGGGAATTTTATTATGCAAATGGGTGTTTCTTCTTAAATCTGTTACTGACACTTGTAATCAACTTTGCTGGCATCTCCTTTGAGAATCAACCCTTTTTCTTAGACACCGGGCCCATCTGACATCCTTTATATTCTTAATTAGACTTGTGTCACTTTGCTAGCCATGAAAGTATCCTTCTAGACTGCACCACACAGTGGTTTTTCTCTCCTTCTCTATCAGGTACTAGCATAATTGTCTGGTAAAGTGATATGTCCTTTTCAAGGTTTACCTCGTGACCGTGTGGAATGGATAGTTAAATATTTCATCGAGTGTTGAATTAAAGGTAGGTGGTGGTTGCTGAACAGCTTTGATTTGTTTTAATGAGATATTTGAGGTTTGAGAGATGAAGGGTAGTATTAGTTTTTTTTCAAGTCCAAATTCATTTTTAACACTCTCAGATTAATATGATTTTGTATTACGTTGAAAATTCTTGTTGAGATTTATGAGAAAGAGGGCATTCATTTTTCTTCTGGACTTTGAATTAGGTGTTGTTTTCATTACAAAGTTATTCCATAGGGACGGAGAAAAAAAAAGATGAGGTCTTGTCTTGATTAGTTGAAGTTTCAAAGAAGGCTATGAGCTGGAAGAAAGGGAAACGTCTTGGAATTTAAAACACAGCCTTCTCTCTGTATTAGTGAATTTACAGAAACTTTTGTTTGACTAGTGTTGCCTTGTTGGTATAAGCTTGATTTCTCTGTGTTAGTGAATTTATTTATTTATTTTGTTGGTATAATCTTTTTTGGCGCTGCATTTGTTATAAGTTTGATACATATACCTGAAACCTGAAAAAAAAAATTGCTTGAGTTAATATTGTCTAATTTTTTTAATTTATTTTTCATGCTTACTTTCATAGTTCCAGGTATTCTTTCTATTATAGTTTAATCAATCTCATGGAAAATTGTATAAGATTATATAAGATACTGACAAGGGTTGTTTAATCTTTCCTAACTTTTTTTTTTCCCAGGTGTTCAAGAATTCATCCTTTATTAGGAGATAGAATCAGGAGGAGGATACAGGGCTCAGTTTTTTAGATTTTGTTTATAACAGCTTGCTGCCATTGGCTTGGTTACTTCTGCATATTTTGGACAACTCAGTGAATCAGACCTACCAAAATGATGACTGCAGATGATGATTTATATCCATCTAGTGTCAAGATGAAACTCCCCATTTTCATTTTCTTCAAGGATGCCAGGTATGTTTCCCCAGAATTTGCTTTGCTTATATTTATTTTTGCCAGTTTCATTGGCAGTTCAGTAGTTTGATAAGCTTTTTCAGTATTGGAAGTTTCATCTCTCAGATTGCATTTGCACTACTAGATTGAACAAAACAGACTGTTGAAGTTCAAACCATCTTCTTTTATTTTATTTTATTCTTTCTTAATTAGACTTGCTAAGTCAATTTTCATTGGTACTTGCAAAGATCATTGAAGAGACATGGCTGCATTAATTCATTAGTTGTCCATGTATTAGAGATGAAACATTCATGAGCAAGCACAATAGCAATTTTTTAAACAAATAGTTAAAAAAGCATTTATATATAAACACTTAAAAATAAAAAAGAAGTGTTGTTTTGTTTGGTACTTGGCACTGCTTCCTCGAACAGCAATGGTTTTGAAGAGTTGAAAACTTAGTCTTTTTTAATGTAAAATTTCTCTTAACACATACATATCTAGCATTAATGTCTTATTTTGCTATCATATGAGCAGACATGTTTTTAAACTGGATGAACTTGGATCAGAGATAGCACAAATTGCGCTGCCTGCGGCACTGGCTTTGACAGCTGACCCTATTGCTTCTCTTGTTGACACAGCATTCATTGGCCAAATAGGTATCATATTCATTCTTATCTTGTGGGGAAAGTTTTTGCATGGGAAGACTTACTTAGATTTACTTCATTCGTATAGGTCCTGTGGAACTAGCAGCTGTAGGAGTCTCTATTGCCTTGTTCAATCAAGTCTCAAGAATCGCAATCTTCCCACTTGTCAGCATCACGACCTCTTTCGTTGCTGAGGAAGATACCATTGGAAGAGTGAGCTCTGAAGCACAAGAAAGTGAGTACTTGGAAACAGGTTCATGTGCAAATACCGAAAACAATGTGTTAATACCACAAAAAGGTATGGCGTCCATCCCCCACCTCAATCTCGCTTTCCTTTTTCCAAATGAAAGATCAACTTTGATTGCAATTTTCGGTCTGATCAGTTTCATTAAAAATCCTTTCACCTTAAATCAGTATCATGCTTAAAACTATCAACTATCCACAGTTTGAACGTGAGAATCCTAACTCTCGCTTATTCTGATCTTCAGAATCTAATGAGGGTCCATACCGACCAAAATCACTTGGAAGCAGTTTTCATGTTGCTAAATTTGAGCCTGAAAGAAGGCATATCCCATCAGCTTCATCAGCACTCGTTATTGGCGGCATCCTTGGACTCCTCCAAGCCATATTCCTGATTTCTGGGGCAAAACCTCTATTGAACTTCATGGGAATCAGTTCAGTAAGTACTCAGATTGAGAGAACAATAACAGTCTCTTGAACCTCTATTTCTTTCTTTCCTCTTTTTTGTGTTTCATTAGTTTAGTTTGGTGTTCGATGCCTTAAATCTACTCTCCAATGTTAGTGACAGCAGATTCGTCCATTCCTGTAGGATTCACCGATGCTAAACCCTGCACAACAATACTTAACATTAAGGTCACTAGGTGCTCCCGCAGTTCTTCTCTCCTTAGCCATGCAAGGCATCTTTCGAGGATTTAAAGATACAAAAACTCCTTTATATGCCACTGGTATATCATATTAATAAAGTATTGGGGTTTTGATCTTTTTTTAACACATCAAGAAGCAAAAAGAAAAGCTTTCTTCTGCTAATTTCTCATCTACTGACTTATTTTAAATTGTTCTCCTCCTGTACGCAGTGGCAGGAGATGTAACAAACATCATTTTGGACCCGATATTTATGTTTGTTTTCCATCTGGGTGTAAGCGGTGCAGCCATTGCTCATGTGATATCTCAGTAATATCCAATCATAATCCACCAATAGGTTTATCATGCTATACACGTTCAATTGTATTGACTTGCTAACTTTGTCTCTCTTCCTTTTTTTTTTTTTGTAATTTATATGGTAATTGCAGGTACCTCATTTCAGTTATACTCTTGTGGAAGTTAATGAGTCAAGTTGACCCATTACCTCCTAGCTTAAAACATCTAAATTTTGGTAGATTTCTTAAGAATGGTAATTTTAATTCTGACTTCTATAAGTTCTCAAATATCAACCTGGTTTTCAAGTCGGAACTTGTAGCCTAGCAAGTTTTCATATGCGTCGAAGAGCAATAATCTGTATCAACCCATTTTAGTTTTATTATTTACTATCCCTCATTGTTCATGTGTTTGAATCCAGGTTTTCTATTGTTAATAAGGGTAATGGCTGTTACATTCTGTATCACCCTGTCAGCATCAATGGCTGCCAGACAGGGATCGACAGCCATGGCTGCATTTCAAGTATGCTTGCAGGTTTGGTTGGCGACTTCTCTTCTTGCTGATGGTTTGGCTGTTGCTGGACAGGTAATAACTGCTTTTGTTTAGTCACATGCATGTGATAATTTTTATATTTTTCTTCTCAAAACATGCATCTTAATTTGCTCAAATTACTTCTCTGACATGTAATTAAATTCTCTTTTCTCCAATCCTAAAAGCTATAAAGTCAAAAGCAAAGACTTGTGAACTATGAAACTACTAAACCGGAGTTCGAGGTTTGTCAAATAGTCGTATCTCTTAAGATTTCCAAATCCTCTCTCTTACGAAGAATAACATTCTTAGATTTTCTGCTGCCATTATCATTTCTCAAATCTCAACAGTTATATGTCCCGAGGTATTCGATATACCCTTTCATTCAGAAACTAGTAAAAACTCATTAAAGGTTCCAAATAGTTGATATTAGATGCTAGTAACAACTCATGGATGGTTCTTTTATTAGGAAATACTTGTTTTTCCGAGGTAGCCCCATTTAATTCTGTACATTTGCTGCTCTTCTGCTCTTTAGCATTCCCTTTTCTCCGTATAGACTCATTCTTATTGTAATTTAAGTGTTTCTCATTCTTTCAGGCAATACTTGCAAGTTCATTTGCAAAAAAGGACTATGAGAAGGCAACAGCCACTGCATCTCGAGTATTGCAGGTGCCCATATTATATTGGCCATAAACAAACATCAAGTTACCTTTCAATAATGTGATCTCCTCTAAATTCAATTTCTATGTAGTGCAGTTAGGATTGGTTCTAGGATTAATACTCGCAATAATTCTTGGGGGAGGACTGAGTTTTGGAGCAAAATTATTTACCAAAGATGTCAATGTCCTCCACCTTATCGGTACAGGCATTCCAGTAAGCGCGCTTTCCTGCAAACAGAAAAATGAATAAGAAAAAACTACTTTCTACCTGTTCCAACCCCGAAGATCACCGGAAGTTGGGAACTGATATTCGATTCCTCTTTTTTTACAGTTTGTTGCAGCTACTCAGCCTATCAATTCTTTAGCATTTGTTTTTGATGGTGTCAACTTTGGGGCATCTGACTTTGCATATTCTGCCTTCTCATTGGCAAGTCTATTATCTAGTTTGACATCATGAAGATATTTGTTTTAGGACTTGTTATCGAAACACTTGGGTTGGGTGCATATAATAATCATTTCAATAACATTCTTCATTTTTTAACAGGTTCTTGTAGCTATTGTTAGCATTATATGTTTGTGTATTCTATCTTCCACTCATGGATTCGTCGGACTCTGGATAGCTCTCACGATATATATGAGTCTTCGAGCCTTTGCTGGATTTTGGAGGTAATTTTTCGTTTTCACTACGATTTTACCATGTCAGTATCATTTTCCTCTGTTTCTTTTCTTGTGGCTGAAGATAGGGCAAGACTTTCAAAGACATAGCTATATATATATATATATATATATATATATATATGCAAAGGAAGCCGTAGCCTAAAATAAGAGAAATATTACAGATATTGGGATTGAAAACCCCGGGTAGTTGGATGTCACTTTCTAAGGATAGCTAAATAAACTAATTGAACTAAGCTTTGGTTTCCTCAAGGACATAATTTATATATATATATATATATATATATGAGAGACAAATGTTTGGGATTTGAATCTCAAATCTGTTGAATATCATCTTTTAACGATGATTAGATGAACAAACTGACTTAAGCTTCAAGTTTTTCGGTTGCACAACTTTCTCCAAAATGATTGCAAAACACGGAGGATCCAAAATAAAATTATGTGGTGTATTTGCAGGATAGGGACAGCAACAGGGCCTTGGAAGTTTCTCAGGGGCTGAATGTGGCTTGCATTTACGGTTTTAGCAAGTTTATTAGCTTTGTCAAATCTTCCCTCTGTATCTATATTGTTGAGAATTCTTTGAAAGGACATATAAGCCCCACAAATCGGTATTTAAGAAATATAACAAAAAAAAAAATGAAAGTAGTATTTTGGAAAAAATAAAAATAATAATAGCTTGCTCTATTTAAAAAAGCTAGTTGGATTTAAAAACAAAATATATTGACTTAATATTAAGGTTCAACTCATTTTTGAATGAGTTTGATTTTGTAAACAAATACCTACACTACGGAACAAGGCTCGACCCATTTGAAAAACAGGTTCATTTTTAAAAACAGATACCTAGGTCTATATCAAAGCTTGACCCATTTAAAAAATTAGTTCGATTTAAAAGCAAAAATACATTGACTTCATATTAAGGCTCAACCGGCATTGCAAAACGAATTCGATTTTAAAAGACAAAATAACTTGACTCAATGCCAAGGCTCAACCCATTTGAAAAATAAATTCAATTTAAAGATGAAATATCTTAATTTCAAACGAACACGTGACCTACTTAAAAAAACGAGTTTAACTTAAAAATAGAATACTTGATTTATTTTTATTCAAAGGAGCTTGAATTTTACAAGCAAGATATCTTTTTCATACGAAGGCTCCATCCATTTGAAAAGTTTGATATGAACATTTTGAAATCCTTGCGGGGAGGTTCGTTCCCATCAACTTTGCTGTCGAGCAAAATGGGCATATACTTGAGCGTAAAATGCCCAAGCATGGATTCATGCCAAATTAAGTTATCTGACACTCTTCGACTTAGCGGCATGCGTTAATTAGAACAATAGCTGCATAATCGGGATGAGAAAAAGTCATTGGTCAGCTCGATATTCCAACTCATGTCTATGTTGGCTATGAATTGGATCAGCTACTCTCAAAGGCTGGTTGCTTTTATATATGTAAGGGGAGGGTTAATCAACTATTTCTTACTTTAAAACATCAATGCTTAGCTAATCCCCAACCCTCCACCTTCATCCTACTACCGATATTTCTTTCTTTCAAACAAAAGAGGTTCACTCCAAACTGTATATTTTGTCCAAAGTAAATTATAATATAACATTTCTTTTATGTAAAATTCACTTTGTCCCTTAAATAATTTTTAGCTCGCCCCTGCATGCAACCCACCTAACTACATGAAAGACAGTCCCGTCACTGGCAAATGATGTAAAGATATATAAAAAGAAATCTATGGACATCTCCCCAAACTGTGATCAATAACAACCATGGCACTTTCTTTTTTACATGCAAAATGTTAACTATATATATATATATATTCCTATCCTGTTCTTAACGTCTTCTACAAACATAAACTCAGTCTTAGGTTTAAGTGATTGGTTTAAAGAAATCAAGATTACGTTTGGTTAGCAATACTTGTTACTACTAATATTAATGAATCAATTCTAGTACTAATCAATTTTCAAAGACAAGCATATTTAAAGAAAATCATTCTTTTGGTGGAGATCAATTTCTTGCATTTCATTTTCATGACATGAGTCTTCTAGAAGTAAACATCAGTTATTTCATCTCCCAATTTGAGAATTGATTTTGCCACAAACTTCTCTTCTATATATATATATATATATATATATAATGTTTTGTTTTGTTATAAGCTTGGGGAGCCGCAGGTGAGGAACATGTCCTGCCTGTGACGTGCGAGATATTAAGCATGTATTTCGGTGGCAACCCTGTTCTTGGCTCGTGCAATCCCATGCATGGGGGTTGCTCACAACCTTTTTCTCCTCAACTTTTCTGATTTTTTTTTTGGGTGTTTCTCTATCATGGTTGTCACTACTTTAAGAACACGTAGAAGGAATTGTAAAAGAAAAATAATTGAAAAAATATGGTCAGATTCTATAAGCTAAATGAATAAGGTCTTACAAATTTCCCCATTATATATAAAAAAAATGTCAGAATTAGAGTTGCAAGTGAAGTTATTAGAATTTATCTAAATATTATGCGTTTAAAATAGATATATTTAATATTTTAATTTTTAATACATTTTAAATGTTATTTTATACAAATATATATTGAATGTAAGTATTGAATATGATTTTTTTTTTAAAATAATTCAATAACATAAGTTACAAGTCTTGCAAGTGAATCTCTCTAATATTCCAAGTGAAAAAAAAATATAATAGCTAGGTATTGAACTAGCATCAGCCGGATGTCATTCCTTTGCCCTGCCATTGTACTTATTCTCAATTTGTCTTTTAGTTATTCTTGGAGGTCTCTCTCTCCGTTTTCAAAAGTTGATTCTTTTTACCGAGACTTACATACACCCATACATACGTCCTCAAACACAGGCAATTTCAAATGCATACATAACAGATTTCTGGCAGTT
>JBBYHK010000023.1:8682121-8695036 GCA_038382065.1 Adansonia grandidieri | reverse complement strand
TTCACGAGACTCAATTATCTGAGATTTTGCGTCTTTTAGACATCTTTTCAGTCATTCGCAAGAATTTTCCTCTACAATATTCACTGTCTGGTGTGTTTGTAGGTGTGTGTGTGTATATATATAGATATTATATTTTATCAAATTATAAGTAAAATTATTTGAGTCTTTTACACTTTAATAAATTTTTAAATAATTTATATTTATTTTATCTAATCAACATATTTGATGTTAATTATATATATCAAATTTTAAATAAATTAAATATGTTTAATTATTTATTTTATATAAAATATTTAACTATATATATATATATATTAAAAAGATGATATTACCAATTACTATAATAAAAATATATGATTGATTCAAAATTTTATATGTATGATAAGTACGATTATATTATTAACTTTAATCATCAATACGTCAAAATAATAATAATATATGAAATTATAAAAAACATGTAAAATTAATTAATTTGACATTATTATAAATTAATATTTTTTGCATGTATGTGTGTGTGTGTGTGTATATATATATATATATATGTATATCAATAACTTTGTTCATTACTTTGCTTAATTATTAATTAGTTTTTCTGACTTTTTCTATTTTGTTTCTCATATCTAATCCCTGTCTTGGATTGTGCACGTGAATTGGAAAAAAATTACAAACTAATGGAATCAGATCCAGGCATTAAGTGAGAAGATTTTGGCATTGCGTGATGATAACAATAGAGAAGGATTGCTACTCTATAACTAACCTCGGTTATATCGATCCCTAATTAAATGTAAAGTACTTTTTGTTAAAATGTGTGTTTTTTTTTTTTTTTGGTATATTATGTTTGCTAGACTTGTATAGTTGGGCATACTTCTTGGGTATATCTCATTAGGCCTTTAAACGTATTATTGTATTTTATAAACCCTAAACAATAATATAATTATTTGTTCTGTTTAATTTCGGCTTCCAAATATCACTTTTATATAATTAAAGGGCAGGTCGTTGTCTCATAATTTGATCTTAATTAGTGGTAAGAGGATCATGTGCTTCCGTACATTGTAAGGGCGTGAAATCCAATTTTTCTGGTTTCAAACCAAAAGGAAAATGGAAATTGAGTAGTAATGTTGGCATAAAAAGACTAGGGGAAATTACACAATCTGCGATGCAATAAGAACATTTAATAGTTTGCCATCATGGCCAAAGCTATGAAGTAAATGTGAAGATGCAATGAGATATATTTGTTTGCTGGCTCTTTAGCTAGAAGCTTTTAAAACTTATAAATGCATTGCAGAGAACACAGGTGAAGAACTCCCAACGTACGATAAATTACTGGATATTTTTGGTAAGTAACAAATGGTAACAGCAGGTGTTGTCGTCTCGGTTTTTGTCAATAATCTGCGACTGAAAGTTTTTCATTGGAGATGGTCGAAAAACATTGCTGATGCAATAACAGAAATTGAATTGAATAGGATGGATCACTGACTTTTTAAGGTATAATTTGCCATGAAAGAGGTTAGAGGACGTCAGAGTATATATTTTGGAGTGCACTCTAATATTTAAGTTAGCAAAAAAAAAGAGAGATAAAATGATTAAGTATATTATTGGATTGAGCTTTAAGATTTTTGAAAGAATATTTTATATAGTTTATTTGTGTAACCTAAGACTAACTTACTTGGGCTTTTAGCTAAATAAATAATCTAGGCCTACATGTATGAACCACTACACATTGGTATAACAAGAATACTTGACTAGCATGGCAGGCAGACTTGTTGACTTCTTCATACCAAATGACATGGGTATCAAAGGTAGAAATTAAGGATTTGTACGCTATATATGCATTAAGATCTGATTGCAGAACATACATGTATGTTCGAAGATTGAATGCATCGTGGCAATTCTGGGCTACGGAATTGGGGTCAATTTTGCTAGATCATGTTCTTCGGAGAATCGAAAGGGTACACCCCTCAATTTTTTTTTTTTATGAAAAAAGAAACACAAGTTAATCAGAGTTATATCTTGTTGTGAGGGAAAGCTGAAGGTTTATTGTTAATTAGAAATGAAGTTGATGATCGCTAGAGGAATCTTGCCAGCGTCAAATACGGGGCGAGATCCTATAGGCAAGTGCTTGCTGCATCTTAATAAGGTTAAAGAGGAGGTCGATCACCAGCAAACGGAAGACATGTTAGGGGATATTATCGATAAAGAGGTTCTTCACCGACAGGAAATATGTCATATGATTGGCTTTTCTAAGGTGGTTTTTTTTTTTTTTTTGGTCTTTTTTATTTCTGGTGATGATGTTGATGGTTGAGTGATTTGCAGGGTAATTTTCAATTTCAGAGTTTTTTTTTTTTTTTTAATGTTTATGCCAATTGCCAAAAGGCTTTCGGGGCCAAAAGGCTAAGTGCCGAAAAGCAAAAGGTTGGTCATCAAGAAGGAAAGGTCCCCACAAAGGCAAGGGTCTTGATGATCCTAGGGAGAAAAGGAGCTTGGATTAGGCCCAAGTGGAGAGGGAAGCTGGCTTTTAGATTTGTTGGACCCAATTGTCAAATAGGCAACTAAATGCTCAATTTAAAATAAATTTATTAGTATTTTAGTGAAGCAGCATTAATTTTTTTTTTATTTCCAATTATTAAAGATTCAATCTTTTTCAAGTCATAACAAATAAAGAATTTATGGCTGTGTTTGTTCAACATGAATAAAAAAAATCATTGAATTTCAAAATAGATGCTGATATGTAATTTTTTTTTTATCCATATGGCAAGAGAGATGATTAGTTAATTAAAATAATTCTTAAATTAAAAAAATAAATATATTAAAAAATTAGAAACAAAAAAACCCAAAAATCAAATTCATCTATCCCTATTTTGATTAAAATTGATTTAAAAAAATTTCTTTTTTACCTTTTATCCCAAAAATGATCATCCTTTCTCTTCAATAATCTTTCAAAGCAACCTTGAGCCTTCTTCTTTCATTTCTATCTTATTAACCACGCATGGATTCCTTTGAATTTGATGACATTAAGGGATAGAAATGTTCTATGGAGATACAAGATGGAGAGGAAGTTAAAAATCGGCCTTCACTTAATTGGATTTTTATATTTTTTTTCATTCTTTTTTCTTGATTTTTCATTTTTATTTTTAATTTAAAAAATTCAAATAAATTTATTTATTACTTTAATATAATAAATCATTTTTATAATTAGAATTTATCACGCACACAAAATGGTGCAAAACTATATATTTTTTTAAAAATATTATATTTTAAAAAGAATATTAAATAAAAAATAAGTGAATTTTTTTAATGATTAGATACTTTTGTTAAAAATTTAAAGATAACTACAAACTAAAAAGTTATGAGTAATTTTTTTAAGGGATTGTTAGTTTTTTAACAGATAGTTTCTTATGTAAAGTAAAAGACTTAAATATCCCTAAATACATTTTAATGGTATACTTTTAATTTGAGATTTTATGTAAATATCTTTAATTGAGTTAGTGCCAAATATGTCGTGAATCAACGTAGTCACTTTTATTATAATTAGTATAGAATATGAAAAAATTAATTAATGAACAGATAAAAAAACTTTTGGGCCAAATAATAAATAAAAATTGATAAATACATAAATAAATAATATATTTTTTAATGAAATGAACCATTTATATATAAATAATAAATATCTTTTGTAATTAATATGAGTTAACTAAAACAGATAACTACATAAACAATAAAAAATAAAACATTTTTTTTATTTTTTATTTGAGTAAATGATTTATGTCTTTTAAAGAATTAATTATTATTTTTATATAAATTTATCATATAAATAAATAAATAAATAAATAAATAATGATTAATTGAATATTACTTTGTTCAATTTCAATTTTGTAAATATATTATTATCAATTTTTTTAAAAAAATAGTTGATATATTATTATGATGTTATTATTTTTAACTATTTGTTAACAAAATTAATATTTGACATAAAAAACATTTTATTAACTTCATAAATATTAAGTATACTAAATATTTCATTTATTTAAATTTTAATCTAATTTTTTAATGATAATTTTTTTTTACTCTATGTCACTTCACTATCATCTTGCTTTTTCCTATATACTTTATTAGTTAAGTGTCATCGTGGTTTGCATCTCATCATTTATAATTTTTTTTTTATTTTTTTCCATATTTTTTAAGTATACTAATCTTGTTTTCTTTAACAAGTAGAATTATGCCCGCTTTGTAGGGATTTGTTTTTTTACAATTTTTTTATTAATTTTGATACATAAAAAGTTATTTTATATTTTATTTTATTTTTAAATGATATATTTAAATATGTTAGTTTGAATATTAATTCGTTAATTCATTTAAATTTCGTACTCGATCTACGTAGAGGAAAAGAAGTTCAAATAAGAAGTACTTGACCTGTATAGAAAAAAAAGTTCAAATAAAAATTTAATTTTATAAATTATTTTTGTTGTACTTTTAAATAGTATATTTAAAGGATTTGATTATACGTTAACTCTTGTATTAATTTAAAATCCAGAATCATTCAAGAAAAATTATAAAAAGAAGTTTTTTTATTAATTATTTTTTATCTTTTATTTTAAATAATATATTTTATTGTTGATTAATCAAAAAATTATAAAAATTTACAAAACCTACCGTGAATTGGAGTTTAATCTTGTTCATCATTTCTTTGTAATTCCCAGCAATGTTTTTCCCCCTAATCAATTTGAAAATAAATAATCAGTGATCCATCAACTCACAACTTCTTACTCAATTGCTCGCAACTTCTTTTTTTCTCTTTCGTAAATTTAAAAAACAAAATTATAATAATCCATCAACTCTATTTTTCTTTGCTCATAAACTTGTGAAAGCCCATTCTCTATCAGGAGGAAATGTTATGGTTTCAGAAATCCAGGGAGAAGTGGGTTCATTTTGTGGATAGAAGCACTTCATTTTTTTCATGCCCAAAAGATGATCTGTGGTAAGCTTAATAAAATTCATGGCATCAACTTACCTAGTTAAATTTGGTGTTCTGACAACTACGTTCTCCAAAGTAAAGCTCTAGTTTATTTTAAGTCTCCCTCCTGCTGCTTGGATAAACTGCCACCGAGTCTGTTGCAGCTTCAACATATTTCTACTTTTAAGTACAGAAGCAGTCACTAAGCTTACTGCTTAGGTGATAAAGGAAGAAGTACATGATAAACTGGATTCGATGAAATCTTATAAAACTCCAGGTCCACATGGTTTTCAACGTTTTTTCTTTAAAACTTATTAGGAGATTGTTGGTGACGATATCTGGCTATTGGTTTGAAATGGGTCCATTAATGGCTATTTTGACGCTAAGGTCTCAAAGACTTTGGTTTGTCTTATTCCGAAGGTAGATCAGCCTACCCATTTTAAGGATTTCAGACCAATAATTTTATGTTGTAGCTTATAAGATCATTACCATGCTTATAGTGAACAAATTAATGCTTTTATTAGTAGATTTAATTGGCATCTTCGAAGCAGCTTAAATCATGGTAGAAGCACCTCTGATAATGCAATAATTTGCCACGAAGTTCTCCATTACATGTATAAGACGAAGAGTAGGCAAAGAGCCTTAGTTTTCAAACCTGATTTGGAAAAAGCCTATGATAGAGTTGACTGACTTATTTAAGAATCATATTGGAGGAGTTTGAATTCCCTCAGCCTCTAGTTAAGCTTACCATGTTCAGTGTGTCCTAATCCACCCTTTCCCTCATTTAGAATGCTAATAAACTACCTAAGCTTGCTCCATCTGGGGAATTTTTTTTTCCTTATCTGTTTGTTCTATGCACGGAGGAGTTAACCTTGGTTATTACTCAGAGTGTTCTCAAAAGAATAGATGCCTATCAATGTTTCCAGGGGAGGTACAGACATTTCTCATTTTTCCTTCGCTAATGATAAATTGCGCTGTACTAAAGTCAAAACTTCTCAAGAAATGCTTATATCCTCTATTTTGTCTGATTTCTGTAAAGCATTGGATTTGAAGGCTAATGTGGACTAATCCAAGGCTTTGTGTTTTCTTAATGTTCCACGGACTAAAAGAGAGAAGTTTGTAAACATATCCTCTATTCGTTGTAATTCTAACATGGGAAAATTTCTTGGCTCTCCTCTACTGCAAGGGAGGTTTAAAAAAGCTGATTTCAACTCCATAGTGGATAAAATAAGAACGAGGTTGGCATCTTGGAAAGGCCGTTTGTTGAATAAGCCAGGCCATTTAAGATTGGTAAATTCGGTACAATCTTCCATTCCTATTCTTAACATGCATAATGTGTGGCTTCTGAAATTTATATGTAACGACCTGGTGCAATCACAAGGTAATAGGAAGAACTCTTGTGGTCTTCATTTGATTAATTGGTACACAATTACCATCCCAAAATGGTATGGAGGTTTGGGAGTAAGAGTACCTCGTTCTTCTAACACTCTTGAACCCAAAACTTTTATTGATGATGAAAAAGGCTCCACACTATCTTCCCTATTTGTTTCCTCACCATCACAATATATTCCCATGTTCTCTTTCCCCAGGTCATTTTATGTGCGGAGATCTACAAGGCTGTGTAACTTCTTCGTAGTGGTTATTAAATTCGGTTGGGTGATGGAAATGTTTCACTGTGGTATGAACATTGGTTGGACGAAGGACCCTTATGCATTCTTGTGGACATGGTGAATATTTTAGATATAGACCTCCGTGTTAATGAGGTCTGGGAAGATAATTGTTGTGTTTTAAATAGACTTGTTACCTCCATTCCTTCGAATATTGTGGATCGTATCCTAGCTATACATATCACATTAGATGCTCAAGTGACGGATTTTTCTGTCTGAAATACGAACATAAATGGTTCTTATTCTTCGAGTTCTAGGTATTTGTGGCACCTGGAACGTAACAGAAAATTTAATACTTAAAGTATCTTGGTGTTGGATATGGAGGTTAAAAGCCCCTAAAAAGATTCGCTTGTTGATCTAGACTATCTTTCATAACGCCCTACCTACTGATGCCATGAGAGCCCATGGTGGTCTTACTTTCTAATCACTATGTCCTAGATATGCCACTAGCGTTGAAGATGTTCGCACTGCTTTAGAGGTTGCCCCAAGGCGAGAGTAATGGGGGATTTGTTGGGTCATCGTCATGGTGCAAATGAATTCTAGAAAGAGATTGACTGAAAATCTCTCAAAGAAGTAAAAGATTAAATTTTTAGCTTCGATTTGGAGGATTTGGAGAGCACGGGATGGTGAGTGCATGGCCCATGAAGCATGGGAACCTTATAAGCTCCTTTGCTCCATATTATAAATTTGTACCTTTTTGATAGCATCACTTCAGTTTATACTTCTAAAGCTGAACTCGTAGCATGGTGGGTTGAAGTAGGCCAGCTCCTGGCGCCATGAAACTTAATGTTGATGGTAGCGGTCTAGGCAATCCAGGGAGGGGAGGTTTTGGAAGTCTCCTTAGAGGGCAAGATGGTGCTTGGAATATTGGCTTCACAGGGTTTATTGGGTATTCTAATAACCGTCTTACAGAGTAAATGACAATCTAGAAAGATTTTGTGGGTGGCCTGATCATCTAATGTTAGGGTTGTGTTGTGCGAATCAAATTCTCGTGATGCTATCAGATTGGTTACCGTCCCTGCCCACCGCTTTACCGATATCCAGTAATCATAGCAAATATTCATGCCCTCTTATGGCTTGACTGGGATGTCACTTTTCATTGCACGTTAGATAAGTCGAACTGATTTGAAGATTTGTTAACTAAGATGGGAGCCAAGAATGATAATAGTTGTAGACTTTGGCACCAACCACCCCTTGCTCTTAAGTTGTTGCTCTTAGGTGTGATGTTACGGGTATTTTACTTTAGAGGGAGTAGCCTTTTTCACTTTTTTTCGATGTATATCGAAAAAAACAAAAAACCCTTGTGAAGGACTCGTGTCCTAGAGAAATAAATCAAAATAATCTTGAAAATTTAAGGAATACCTCTCTAAGTCCAAACTAAAAATTAATATAGATAGTAGATTGCAATAGGCGGGAGAGTAACGTTGCGGTCCAAATTATTAATTTCCTATGGTTAATTACTATTTGGACGGACAAAGTTGCTTTCAAGTCTAGCATCAATGAATTTATTTGAACGAGTCAATCACCAAATAATCCCAAGTAGGACCATTTGTTTTTTTAGTGAAGTCAGATCACTTTGATTGAAGAAAAAGGAAAAACGAAATTGCTGTCAATAAATGAGGTTAATTACGCAAGGAAGCTCAATTGCACACTAATCTTCATTTCAGGGCCTTTTTTAGCTTTGATTATAGTATAGGCACGAATATGTAATTGTTCGTTGCATACTCATTATTTTTTATTGAAATTATTAGTACCGAATAAATTATAATCATAATCAAATACTATTAAAATTATTGAATTAAAATTTAAAATTATAAAATTTAAAGTAAAATTAAATTAAATTCATGAGTGAAGTTTGAATTTTAAATTAATTTTAAATTTAATTTTCATTTTTTGTATTCTCAACCGTAGAACGTATTAGTGTTGAAAAATCAACGGCGAAATGTGAAACTTTGCAAACATTTTTTTTTCCTTTAATGTGTTACCATTCAGAAAAAAAAAAAAAAAAAACCCTTAAATTGTTACTAAAAATAAAAAAAAAATGGAAATTTTGGTCGAATCCTTGTTTAAGTTAAAACTTTACCAAACTTAAAATCGCTACCCAAAATCCTCCAAACATTTCGTTTCTCTCCTAAAATTAAATTGTACAATTTCCGTGGGGCTTGCTACGGCCATAACCACCGTCATGCCAAGCGCCACTATCAACAACCGCCGGCCGAAGGAGCTCCTCTTGCGGTTGGCCTCCGCCGAGCCAGAGGTCAAGGTCAGGGCCCTTCGCGAGGTTAAAAACCAAATAATCGGGAATCGTACCAAGAAGCTTTCCTTCCTCAAGCTCGGCGCCGTCCCCGCTGTCGCCAGTATCCTAGCCGATTCAGTCGATGACGTCGCCGAAAATAACAACTGCAACAACAACCATACTTGCAACATTCTGGTCCAGTCAGCAGCGGCTCTTGGTAGCTTCGCTTGTGGCTTCGACGCCGGAGTGCAAGCCGTACTTGACGCCGGCGCTTTCCCTAATCTGCTGCGGCTTCTTGAAAATTCTAATGAGAAGGTGATTATTATCTATGTTTTTTAATCTTAAATAGTAAAATTTTGAATGGAATCTTGAAATTGATGGTTTAAAAAAAAAAGGAGAATATTAGATTTCAAAAGTTTGAAATTGTATCTAATTTTATTTTTTTTCTCTTTAATTGATCCATATATATATATTTTTTAATTTCGTTTATAGTTAATGGTTTTTTAACTTATTTTGAGTAAATTAAAAAAAAAAAAAAAGAAGAGAAGATTTGCTTCTTGAGGAACTTGGCATCTGTTTCGTATTGAGAATATTGGAAGACAAAAAAAGAGGGAGGAGAAATTGGATTTTAGATTAATGTCTTTGTTTTAAATGGAATAAGCGGATATAGTTTATTTTCCTAAATGAAGATGATAGTTCTGCTTGCCCGATTAAGATGCTAATGTCTCTGACAATTATCTTTATACCATTTCAATATGCTTTTCCTTTTAACATATCAGAAATGGTGGGAAAAAGTAGTTCTGTATTGTGGATGAACTCTTTGTGTGTGTGTGTGTAAGATATTTCATACAATAACCAATCATATGGAGATATAGAGCTATTATGTGTTTTGAAACAAGTTTCTAGCATTCTTCGTTAACTTGCTTCAAAAATTTGAAGCGCTACTTTGTTCGATGGAGAAGATTAAGATTAATTGCATAAATGAAAGAAAGAAATCATGATATTGGTTTGTCAAAAGGGAGGCTACACTGTTTATGTACTGTTAACTATCAACTCAACTCAGCAAAGCCATCTCAATTCTGAATATCGTGAGATCTTATATGGTAATCTTTTTTGTCAATTCCAATTCATATAGAACTGTATCTGTTGTTATTTTGTCACCATACAAAACCTTTCTATTCTGTCTAGTGTGCTTTTGTACGGTCTACTCCACTTATGTTCATCTTAAACCATATTAAAAAAGTTTCATTTTCTTAACCATGGTTTGATGGTTGACACCTTGGAGTACTTGTTAGTCCATTTATGTTTATTTGTTTATCTTATCTCATTGCAAAGATCAACTTGGTTCGTTCAAAGAATCTTCCAGAGCTCTAAGGTGCCCCCCACTCATAGAGTTCCTATTTCTGAAAGCATCACTGCTCCTGAGGTGATGGGTTATCAGTCGTCTCTCTTTTCTATGGCAGAGTTAAGACTTTCAAAAAGAATTCTTTACTTCTTTTGACCTTTTCAAATAAATATAATGCATGTCGAAAGTGAGGACTCTAGTTCTAAGCTTGTCTTGAGTTTTCCTTTTTGCATAGCTCTTGCTTTCTAATAACTTATATGGCTTTGCTTTCTTCAGGTGGTAGATGCTGGTGCTCGTGCCCTCAGAATGATTTATCAATCAAAATTGGCCCCAAAATATGACTTACTTCAACAGAAAAACATGGAGTTCCTTATCTCACTATTAAATAGCGACAAGGAGAATGTTAGTGGACTTGGTGCAAGCATAATAACTCGCTCTTGTGAGACAAGTTTAGAGCAGAAAGCTTTGTTTGATGCTGGTATTTTAAGGAAGCTGAATAGTCTTCTTGAAGGTGGTTCCTTAAGTCAGAGAGATGCTAGTTTAGAGTCTTTAGCCACAATATTTAAGAATAATCCTGAAGTTATTTCAAAATTTGCTGGACCTGAAATTGGAAGACCTTTGAGTTCAATTATTGATTTTGGCAAGGATAAGTACCCCCGCACAAGGTTGCTAGCTTGCATGTGCTTGATTGTTATAAGGAACGCTTCTTCCCACTTCTTGCAAGATATAGGGATCAAAACTAAATTAATACATATATTACTTGAGCTTCTTGATGATCCTGGTCAAGTTGGAGATGAGGCTCCTTTTGCTTTTTCCAGTTTAATTGCAGAAACGGAGGATCTTCAAAAACTAGCTCTCGAGGCCAATGCTATTGATAAACTACATCACCACTTACAAAAAGGCTTATTGCATCCTAGACGATATGAGGGAATATTGCTTGCATTAGCTGATATGTGCTCAAAGTTGGAGAGTTGCAGGTCTAAATTCCTCTCATTGCAGGTTTGTTTTTTTTTTTTTTTGGGGAAATACATTAACATGCTCGGTTAATTGTTTTTAATCTCATGTTTACCTTTTGATAGCCATATATCCAGAAAATAACTAGCACACTGAATCTGTTTTAATTGGTGAAGAAGTAGTAGAATATACAACATAGGAGTTATAGAGAAAGGATTAACAAACATAACTGTAAATATGATATTGCACAGCAAAAACATATTATCTTAAACAAATAATAAACCAAATCCTCCAATGATCATACTTACGATATTTGATGTGATACAACAGATAATAACAAACAGTTGATCAAGGATCATACCTGTTTGAGTTATCGTAATCTCAAAGTGATAGAACAACCCAAGTAGGTTGAACAGCAAGAGGAATCTCAGGGCTTAGGGCCACTGATGGAGGGTGGGGATGAGAGGAATAGCTAGAACACAAAAGAATTGAAAATAGTCGAGAAAGATAGAGACTGTAGGGAGATTTAAGCTCTTAAAAGAAACCTTTTAGATAGAATAATAAAATAATAATCGAATACATTGTAGCAGCTACCTAGGTGCATATAAATGGGCTAGATCTCCTACTCCTACAAGACTTCTTATTCCTAGAAGAAAACTAGTTAAACTTAATTATAAAACTTATCCTAAAGTAAAATAAAACTCTTATCCTAAACAATAATCTAATTAAACTAGAATTCTTAAAATAAAAAAAAAAATCCTAAACATAGATCTAAATGTGCTACTTTATTCTAACAGAATTTAAAATGAAATAGAACTCTTAATTGTTAATGCTCCTGCATCAGCCACCCAAGTGTTTGGCGTCCAACAGTTTTCACACAGCAATAAAGCCTAAGCCTTCTTCTAGGAGGGATCAAGAACAAGTGCTAGCAAGTTTTTTTTTTCAAATAAAGCTAAGACTCTCTCTATAACACTTTGCAATGCAAACTGTTTTGCTTTTCTTTGAGAGTTGTTTTTCGCACTTTAAAAAGAAAAAAAAAAAAAAAAACCAAATCAACCACATAAAATTCCGGCAACTTTATAGAGATGTTTAGACACTAAAAGCTTGATTTTATGAAATTTTAATATGGAAAACATTTTCAAACCGAAATTGACTGCAAGCATACTGAAAATTCTGCAGTTATGCTCTTTGGAAAAACTCACATCAAAATCCATTCAAAACAAACCAAAAACATGTTTCAACAACTCTTTTTGTATTATGCAATCATTGAGCTAAGTAAACATTGATCAAATAAATTTTAAAATGTGTTTTGAACACATTAAAACATAAAAAAAATGGATTGCACATAAAGCTGTCCAGAATTGAAAATGAAAAGAAAAAGTTTGTCAACAGAAAAATTGTTAAATCAATGCACAACTTAACACAAATGAATATTACCTAGAGTTGAGCATGCTTTTCACTAGAAAATAAGCATGACTTTGATTCCATAGCTGGATGAAGTTACATACTCAAACAACAATTTAGCATAAGCATATAAAACATTAAACATGAGATTGCATAGCAGTAATATAATATCTTAAAGAAAGAATAAACAGAATCACGTAAGGATCTTACTTACAATATTGTTGTGATTAAAGCAATATATAATAACAAAAATGTGATCAAAGATCATACATACTTGAGATATTCTAATCACAAGTGATATAACAGCCAAAGTAGCTTGAACACCAAGAGGAATCCCAAGACTTTGAGACCCCCAATT
>JBBYHK010000023.1:8639458-8649519 GCA_038382065.1 Adansonia grandidieri | reverse complement strand
TTCATATTCTGTTCTTTGGATAATACTCCAATCTCAATTAGCTGAGAGCCAGCTGGGAAAGGAAAAACTTTCTCTTCTTCCCTATATACATTCCTCCTTTTGTTTTATTTTCTTTAACAAGGAATACAAAGAGAATGTTCAATAAATCTGCTATAGTGTACGTAATTCCCTATTATTGCATCTTTATTTATCAAAGGGATAAAGTAGAATATGATCTTTAACAATGCCCCTTTCTTCTCTCTAACAAAGACCTGGAATATCCATTAATTTTTAATTATCATTTAAATTATTAGATCTTCCATATACATATGTCATCCCTATTACTGTATGAACACGTTTATGTTTAAAAATTTAATCTCTGGTTCTGTATATTCTCTTCTTTTCTTATTCTCCATTGCTGAATGAGGAAAAATAACAACTTTCACGTTTTTTCCTTGCCGTTGTTCTTTCATTTTCTTTTTTTTTTCCCCTCCCTTCTTTCCTTTGAAATGCATTAAAAGCTTGAAAAGTATTGATTCTATTGCCATCCCCTATGAGGAAGGCATCTTCACTGAGGAATAATGTTAGAAGTGGCTTTAAGATCACAAATTTTATGTTTACTTTGGTCCACAAATGCCCTTTGTTGAACATTCTTTAGTAATTTAAAGATAAAGCATTAATTTCTTTCCCATTCACAAATATTTAAAACTTTGAAGGAAGATACAATATTAATGCCTTGGCCTTTAACATGTATTTGACATTTCATATGTACCAAATGAGTGTGTAGGAGGAGAAATAAGTAGTATTTTGTCGGTGCCAAATATTCCTTGATCTACCCAAATGGTCTAGAAATTAGGTACTAGAAAACCTTGGCTATAGTATGTAATTTAGATATATATCGATATATTAATTCTAGAATATTTATTGGACAATCAGGCAGGCAAATGATTTCCAAGATTTTTATTAACGAGTGTTTTAGTTTTTGTTCATCTTCGTTTCCCATATGAGGAAACAAGTGTATATTGGTGTTTGATCAACAATAAGAGCAACTTTCCTTAAAGTAGAAAGAAAAAGAAATTAATTATGTTCCTTTGATATATGATTCCCATACATGCAACATTTTGAGAAGAGATTTAGTCTGAAAAAGTAGAAGAATTATATAAGCAAAATAACTCATCCAGAATCCCACCATAGGATTTATTTAGTTTGATCAAAAGCTTGATTCATTTCATACATTTTTGGATTGCCAGATGAGAAAGAAAGGGAATTTAGCTAGAAAATAAAATTCTTTGTTATTGCATATTCTATTCTTTCTCTTAATTCTCCAACTTTACATAAGGAGGGAAAGAGATAACTTTCTTTTCTTTCCTTTTCCTACATATATTCCTTTGAATTTCTTTTGTTTGTTTTTTACGTATCTACTTTGTATGTATACAACTAGAAGGTTTAGTCTTCAGATGAAAATCTTTTAACTAAGAAGAATCATTAATTCCAACGCATGCATATCTTTATCAATCTAAGAGAAATAAAAAGAAAAGTAGAAGAAATGATTGTGGTCATTTAGATCAGAAATTTATGTTGCTTCTCTTGGTCCACAAATGACCCTTTATTCTCCTTGTTGGACAAAGTTTTGTGTGGGAATACATAGAATTTCTTAATAAAAGCTTGGAAAAGAAGTGATCAAGCCCAGACCTCTTTAAATTAAGTTAATGACTTAAGTTTTGAATAAGTTAGTCGAATTGCACTTGAGCAATATCACTAATCTTTATGGACTGTCTCTAACCCCCCTCCCCCCACCAAAAAAAAAAAAGCTCGTAAAATTAAAAGAGTTTCATTCCTCAGAACAACATTTATTGTGATATAGTTCCTTGTTCTTCGTATCATCTATGTATAAAAATGCAAACTTTAAAAGTGTTAAAAGTAAATATCGTAAATATCCGTTTTAACTTTTTAAAATTAAAAAATTTATCCTATTTAAATATATAATTTTTTAATTATTTAAATTTAATTAATAAATATTTAAAAATAATATCCACATGATATCAATCTACTTTAAAATTAATAAAATTTTTCTGTTAAATATCTAATTTTATTAATATATTTAAATTAATAAATATTTATAAATAGAGTTCACGTGATATTTAATGACTTTAAAATTAATAAACTTTCCTTTTTAAATATGTCATTTTTATTAATTTATTTAAAGTTAAATGAACTAAATATTTTAAAATAGAGTTCACATAAAATTAAACCACTCTAAATAGAATATGTAATTGTGTTAATTTATTTATATTTAAATCAATTAAATATTTAAAATTAAAGTCTATGTAATTAAATTGTTTAATTATAATATAGAGTCTAAATCACAATAAAGAGAAGATAACTAATGAAAATTAATGAAGCACTATATGTTTTGAAAACCTTGTAAATTGCTAATAATGAATTAAATTAATAAATTTATCCTATTTAAATATGTAACTTTTATTAATTTATTTAAATTTAAATCAACTAAATGTTTGAAAAATATATATCACATAAAATTAAACTATTTTAAATAAAATATAAAATCTCTACTCTGTACTAGATTGATGCAGAGATAACTAATGTAAAATATGGAGTATTGTAAATTTTAAAAACTCTATAAATTGTGAATAATGAGTTAAAAGTCTCTTTATTTTCCTTGCAAAATATATCAAATATATATTGGATAAATATTTTTTTAACACTTTAATATATATATATATATATTATCATAACAAATAACAATAATTATAATTATGTTGCACAAGTTTTGAAATCATGTGAACTTAGCATATTAACTCACAACTTAATCATTAAGTTAAATACTTTTATATCGAAAATCTTATTAAAATAAGACTATTTTAATAAAAAAGTCAAATATTTAGTAAACAATGAGTAATGTATTAGTAAATCATGAATAACATTATAGTAAGTGATTAATAACGTATCAATAAATGATAGATAAATAATAGTAAATAATTTATAACATAATAAGAAATCATGGATAACATAACAGTAAATTCTATCGTTATAATCGCAAAAATTTACATAAATTATTAATAAAGGACAAAAAGTGTTGTATATTCACAGATATTAACTTTATAATACCAAACTTAATCATACTTTTAATTTTTAAAATTATATCACCTTAGTAAGTTAATCCATAATTAAGTCATTAAGTTGCATGCTTCTTGATTGACAATCTTAATAAAATAAAATTGTTAGTTAAAAACTTGAAATGGTAGATAACATATTAATAAAAATTATGGAAAACATAAGAGTAATTAGCATAAGTCTTATTGTAAAATACACATAAATGATTACTAAAGGATGAAAGATTCTCAATACTTTTGCAATTATCATCTTTATAGCATTTATATTTATACATTTAAATTTTCGAATCATGCCAACTTAGCAGGTTAATTCAAAATTAAATATTCATTGAAGAACTAGGAAATAAAATTCTTGATGAAAAGTTTTGGATAGTTAGTAAAATATGAATGAGATAATAGTAAATGACAACTAACGTAGTAGTAAATCCATAATTATAACAGTATAAATTTACTCTAAACGTTAAACGATAAAAGAATGTTGATGCTTTTATAAGTATCATAATCTTTATAATAACCCATAAAGAATAATTATACTTTTAAAATATAAACTATGTCAATTTTGGCTGGTTAACTAACAATTTAGTAATCAAATAGAATATTTCCAAATTGAAAATCTTATTAAACAATTTAGTCATCAAATAAAATGCAAAGAAGACAAGGAATCGCTACAAAATAAGATATTTTAAGATAGATAATAAGGTGATAAAAAAAGTTATCTTTATCTTGAATTTAAGAGTATTCGTAACGAATTTCATATTTAATTTAATAATATTGGAATAAATATGGTCGCAAAATTATTCAAAGACATAATTTAAAGGATAGTTGTTAAGGATGTTTACGTTCTAAGACTTTTAGAAATAATTTTTTATTTTTTGAAAATAATTGTTTTTACTCGATTATTTTAAATTTTGTAGTGAATATTCTTCAAACCAAACAAAGTAACATAAGACTAAGAAGCATGGACTCAAACATGTAATCCAGGTAGAGGTGATAATTGGGCAGGTTCGAGCATGTTGGAGTTAAGTCATTTCAAGTTTAAGTTCTTTCAGGTTCGGTCGATTCGGGTTCTGGCCTATTCGGATTCAAGTTCTTTCAGGTTTGGGATCTTTCGGGTTTGAGCTTGTTCAGGTTCGAGCCTATTCGGATTCAAGTTTGGTTCGGGTTAGGGTTCAAGTATGTTTTATATCATTTTTTATTTTATGTTAAATAACATCACTTTTACATAATTTTGAATTCTAAGCCTTGGCCCAAATTTGGCTAGGCTTGGCCTAAAAAAATCTTAGTTCGGTTTCATAGGCCTAGCCGCTGCTCGAAAAATTTTTGAATTCTATGCTAAAGCCAAATTTAGCCTGATTTGCTCATTTAGGCATGAATCACTGTTTATAATATTAAAATTTTATTTTTTATTAATATTTATATATTTTATAATTAAATTTAAATAAAAATATATTATTTAATTAAAAAAAAAAACAATGTTTCGGCCCAAGCTTACTTAAAGTTTAAAATCTGAGACCCGAGCCTGATCATGCCAAGACTGCCAGGCTGGGCAAGCTACCATATTTATGGACAGATCTGATTGCTAGTCTAAATCTAACATATGATTTTTTTTCATTTTTGATATGGTGTTACCTATTATGGCTTACATATTTTACTTTATTACTCTGTTATACTACTATCAGACTTTATTTATCATTACTTGAAATAGCTAAGGATGGCAATGTATAGTACGGATTCGAATATCTATAATTCTCCGATTAGTTTTTTACGAATTTAGATAGTGCAGATTTGGATAATATTCAAATTCAATTATTTTAATTACTATCCACAGTGAATTTAGAGCGGATGCAGATATAACCCTCAGATATATATTATCCAAATCAGCATTACAAGTGCAGATAATGGATTCGGATATTTGAATCCACTATTCAAATTCACTTTTATAAAATGTTGAAAATTTATGCTCTATATAAGAATTAAACCCTACCATATTGAATTTAGATTTTTTTGCAAATTCAAATATTCAATGAGTAATATTATTTAATTCATATTCAGATTTGGATAAAAATGTGTGGATTTAATGCAGACTATAAGCGGATTTGGATTTTAAGGCAGTTTTGCATATACAAATCTGAATATTATAAAAATTGTATATATCCAATCGGTTGCCATCCCTAGAAATAACAATAATGAAATAAGAATAACATACAAAGAAGCATTTAAAATTTTACTACTAATATACATAAACTCTCAATATTTAATGAGTTTAACTAATTAAATTTAAAAAATGTGATAAACGGATGATATACCTTATTGACAATATTTTCAAAGCTCATAATATGATTTAATTTTTGATAGATTATTATTTTATCATATATAGACATGCTTAAGGGCTGGACTACCTGCTAGGCGTGGCAAGCCTCGTCCACTTAGGCTTGGGCTCATATTTTTATTCCAGGTCGGCTAGACCTGACCTGCAATAGTGATTTTTAATTAAAATAACATATATATTTATTTTTATTTAAATTTAATTATAAAATATATGAATATTAAAAAAATATTTTTAATGTGATGAACTATAATTTTGGTCTAAACAAGCAAGTCTAGCAATATGTTAAATAAAGGCTTCGGCTTGGGATTTTAAAAAAATTTAGGCAATAGCCCGACTCAACTAATGAGCAGATTTTATCATATATAAAATATAAATTAAGTTTTTAATATTTAAATTAAATTATTAAAAGAATATTAAAATAAAATTGGTAATTAAAGTTTTTGCTTTTATAAAAAATTATTTAATTATAATTTTATCATATTTATTTTTAGTATTAAATTCGGGTTTAGATCAAGCTTGGGTTCAAGTTTTTCAGGTTTGGGTCCTTTTGGATTTGGATTCCTTCAGATTCAGGTTCTTTCGAGTTCAAGTCGTTTCAGACTCAAACTATTTTGGTTTCGGCCCTTTTGGGTTTAGGTTTGGGTTTTCTCAGATTCGGGCCATTGACTTGTTGCTTAAATTGGGTTTGGGCTGAAGTTTTTGAGCTATTTTTTAGGTTCAAGTTCATTTTGCTACCTCTAAATATAAGTACAATATGATATGAACACAGCGACATAGCAATTTTGAAAAAATAAAAAGACGGATACGACAAGACTTTACAATAAATTTATAAATTTTTTACATAAAAATATTTCATGTAAAAGAAAGTATTTATACTTTTCTTATTTTTTTTCTTTATACAAATAAAAAATATATTTTAAAAAAATTTGATTTCACATTATTTTAAAATAATTTAGACATAAGCCCATATATTTTGGGCCCAAATATAATCTATTAAGAATAAGGCCTAAATATCAATATCTCTTTTGAGCCTAACTATACTGCCCTAATTTTCTTGTTATTCTTTTTTTTTTTTTTTTTTTTTTTTGTACACCATCGCTCCCATCTCTATTTTTGCAGAACTTTTTGCAGTAAACTTGTAGCTTGGCCTACTCAGATGAAGCCTTAGATAAATTTTTTATCAATTTTAATTAATTTAAAAAATATTTTTATTTAAATTTAATTAAAAAATATATAAATATTAATATAAAAAATAAAAAATTTAAATTTTTTATTAATTATAAATAGTAAATATATATAATATAAACAAATCAAAAATAAATTTAAATAAAAAAATTTAAAATTTTTTCGGACTAAAATTTTACGTATGCACACCTCTATTTTGCAAAAATTCATTCTCTCTTCTTCTTCGTTGACTTTTTCTCCGGCCATAGCATTTTTAGACAACCATGAAGCCCGTGAGGCTTCCTCTTCCTTAGCCGTCCGTTTCCATTCTACTGGAAAACAAAGCAAAAATTGTCTTCATCCATGTACGCATTCGTGTCGCCTTCATCATATCCGTGTCCCACTTGAAAATTTTTTTGGCGTGTCGATGGTATGTCTACGTCGAACCAACTTGGGGGCTACTTGGTTTCCACCTCTACTACTGAAAAGACCATTAAAAAAAATCAAGATGTTAATGTTCGTTGAACTCTCATTAATTTATAATTAACGAGAAATGTAATCGTATTAGAATGCAGATCTATAATTTTTTAAAAAAAAATAAATTTTAATTGGTATTAAGGAATATTATTGATATTGTTATGATAACATCTATTTTATGTTCAATGTTCAATAAACTAGATGGCAGCCCACGCTTCGCTGCAGGAAGTGAACAAAACTAAACTTTTGAAAATCAAATGAATGTATCAAAAACTAAAACCCAAAAAAAAAAAAAAAAAACTTTATAGTAAACAATCACTATTTCGAATGCTTAAGAAAACTTGAAAATCATTTACAAAAGCAATTAACACTGAAATCGTAAGGTTTTTCATTTTTTTGCTAAGCCAAAATAGTATTATTAATAGAACTAAGAAGGTACAAGAGCCACTCTACACTGCAGAACATCATCATACCAAAATATCTCTTGAAATCAAAGGAATTGACAAAATCTACAACACCCACTATATCCCAGTAAGGACAATGAGGCAAAAGCTACTTGATCTCTGACTGGTATAACCTCATCCTGCTCAAATGTAGTGCTTCTTCCCGGTAATTGCAAATAAAACACATTCATTCCTCAAATAGTATTGCCAGAAAGCAAACCACATTAAACCGTAAAACACTCTAAACATCCGACAATTACAATTCCATAGCTTCGTAGCAATTAAAGTCACAAGTTAAAGCCAAATTTAGCCCAAGAAATAACTCAAGTCAGATAGTTACCACTTCAAAGAAAAGAGAGATGTTCTACCATGGGAATTGTTCTAAAGAGATTTTTCGGGGGGGAAAAAACCTCACACATATCAATGCAAAATCATAGATACAAAAACAAATAAATAATAGTTACACAATCCCCATAAATTATGAATATGATTAAAATCAATTGACGAATTTCTATCAAAATAAACAGCAATAACAGCAAATAAAGTTGTAATGTAAGTACCTTATCAAAAGAGGAAGCAAAAAGGTTGGGTCATCCAAAGGCTAAAAAGAAAGCCTTTTCCAACAAACAACAGTTTATCCTTAGTCTTCAACAGCATCTCTTTGGTAGGTTCTGGATTACTTCTAGGTATTTTATTGAAACAAAAGCCAAGTATGATCCAACTATAGCTTCACAATTGAACCATATTCCAAAATGTGGCAATAAGTCTAAAAAGGAAAAATCAAACTAACAAAATTAGCATATTTACTTTTAAAATTTTAATTTTAAAATATACTAATAATAGAATGGATGGAGGTGGAATTTTTGACATCATTGGAAACTCATTTGGACATTTCATCAAGCACTTGCTTGCACTCAAGTTCATTAAACACACAATAAGTCAATCTTAACTTAATTGTCATATGTTAGATTGCATACCCAAAGATAGATACAATTAAAACTAATAAAAAACTTTTAACATAATTGAGATTAACTATCAAATTACAAAATTACATCAAATATTACCACATTCATGATCAAAATAGATACAATCGTGACACTGGTTGCCTAAGCTTACCACTGGAGCTAGCAGACAGCTTCACTTTGGTTTAGGCTTTGGCCTGACTATAACTCTTTCGGTGAACAAATAGCTGACAGACAACTTCATGATAGAAAATGCATGCCAAAATTGACATGCAAAAACTAGAAAATTTCACAACTATTAGAAAACAAAATACGACTACTCATACAAGCTCAAAACTATTAGAAACCTAAAGAGAATCAATCTACATGAAAAATAGAAAGCTTAAGTGATGAAGAAAAAAAAAGCAAGAGCAACAAACCTACAATGAAGGGAAACAATCACCAGCATGTGAAATAATAAAATAATAACAAAGGCAAGAAATTTATTTAACATCAAGACAAAAAAATGATTCTCTAAAAAATAAGACTGTAATTGATAAATAAATAAAATCATTAAATTCACAACCAAATATGTATAATGAAAAAAGAACCAAAACTCCGCATATAAAAAATAGAAAAGCAAAAATATATCAATATCAAATTTGGTAAAGAATTCGATTGAAAGATTGTTGATTCAAAGCTAAAAAGTGCCACTAAGGTTATGAACTTGCAAGAAAATGACGTGTAAACAATAACTAAAAGAACAACAAAGTTGATTTTATGATGAAAGCTATCATGAGAGACATGTTTCGAATCAGAATTAGCTTTGAAGGGAAAAATTAAGAATTTACCTCTGAAGTTTTTAACAATTGCACCTTCAAATGCTACAATTGGATTGATTGCTTATAAGGTGAAGTGGTTTTCATTAATACATTAAAGCAGTTCATGCCACAATATGACCCTCGTAATATAGCCACTTATTGCAAAGATATTAAATCCTGACCCGATACATAATCCGAGTTAGAATTATAATACAAACAAACAAACACCACAAACATCAAACCAACCTACACACCAGTAATCTTAAAAATCTCAAATATAGAAAAATTTTAAGAGCTAATATGTCATCTAAAGTAAGAAAATAAGAGCTAGATTATATCCAATACTATCAATATCTGGATTTACCAAAAAACTAATAATATCTATAAAAGTATATTACCATAATGAGAAAAGCATATATCACATTACAAAAGCTTTAAAAGAAAAGAAAAAAAAGTTAGCTTTGAAAAATGGAAAATCAATACCGAAGAATATTGGATTGTGAACCACCAGAATTAATGAATGTTGACAAACAACCTACTAAAAAACTAAAACATGCAAGAGTAACAACTAATATCCGACAACAATAGCAAAGAAACACGAATAAGTAATGCTTTGTTTATATATTTTCCATGTCAATACACTATTTTCATGCAGCTTCTCTATAGTTACTTTCTTTTTTACCCAAATGCATTACTTTCAATAGATTAAGCATTTCATATATGATTTTTATAAATTTGATATTTAATGAGATTGATTTAGAGGAAGCTTAAGT
>JBBYHK010000023.1:8611919-8627588 GCA_038382065.1 Adansonia grandidieri | reverse complement strand
AAAGAAAAAAATCGATCAGGTGCATCAAAGACAGAGTAGCTGAACAGGTCTGCATTTAGTAATTGTGGAAAGAAAACACCTAAAGCAGAGTGGCTGAACACGTCTGCATTTAGTAATTGTGGAAAGAAATCTCCTTGCATATATCAACAAGAAAAACGCATACACAAATACGTTACATAAGTGAAAGCAGTACATGATTTATCAAATATTTCAATGTTAAACAAATAAAAGACTCACAGGAAAAATTTCTAAATGTGCAGGCCAGGTAGACAACTTTTTCTTCCCAGGACGAACAGTTTTCACCACACGGTCACAGCGCACCAAAAGATTTCTTTGTAACAAACAATTGGCAATATCTTCGGTTTCTAGATTTCTATCTAACTCCAATATTTCTTTAAGCTCAGGATGATTTTTCAAAAAGCCTACAAAATCCTTTCCTCTAAAATATTCAACACGAGTTTCCTGCAAGATGGCCCATCTAGACACCAAATCTTTATGGTCCCTCACTTTCTCAGCAAACAACTGAAACACATCCTTCTTGGCAGCTTGTTTCTGGGTAGAAAGGAAATGATAAATAATTTAGATAACAACGAAGAACAAAAAATTCATTAATTTACAAACAACAATAAGAATTAAAAGTACATGCACATCGAAAAACATATTACCCCAAAATTCATGACACAAAGGACAAAGTCTAGAAAGGCAATAGCCACAAATCACAATAGCATAACAGGTCAAGCACAACAAGTTATTATAGAATTTTAAAGCCTCACTAAGTTAAAACGCAATTTCGTTTCACTATAGGAGCAACATTTTCTGAATTCCTTAGGCCAACTAATCTGAACTAAGCCAATATAATTTCCTCAATTTCATTTTATAAATACTACTTAAATTCCAACATGTCCTCTACGTTAAGTCTTTTCGGGGGCGAAAAATCCATACTATGCCACTCAAAGCCTTCATTTTTTTTTTGGGAGGGGGGGTGGTAAAAGTGAAAACCTAGTATACCTCAAAATGCAACTCTCTAGGACAAAGTAACCCTACCAAATGTAATTAAAAATTGAGAAATTAGATACGGGCACCCATATCTGAGAATCTATCCCTTATTTCCTTTGATGCTAAAGATAATTATAAAAAAAAAAAAAAAAAAGAGGAACGCGTAAAATTTCTTTTTCCAATTCCCTCTTAAAATAAAAAAATTAAAAAAAAAAAAACAATGCACTAATTAAGATGGTTCCAAAATTAATACGAATCAATATCCACATTTTTCTTTCCTATTAGCAATTCAAATGAAATTAGACACTTTTCTCTTCTCACGAAAATAATTGTAGTATTTGTTCTAAATTCATACGAAAAAACTCGGATCAAAATCAAAAAACAATAAAAAAAAAAAAGAAAAATGTCAAAATATCAACTAAAAGAAAACCCTAGATCAGAAAATGGGAAACAAGCGAACCCTAGGAGGAGTGTCAGAACCGTGATCCCTGCTGCCATTTTGTACGGACGCCAAAGATCTTCGGGCTTTCTTCTTATCTGCTCCTGATTTCTTCATGTTCCGACTAATTTTTCCGTCTTCTCGCCGTTGCTTTGGTTTTGTTTTTCAGAATAGTTTTTATTTCATTTTATTTTATTTTTCGTTTCGGTTCCTCTTTTTTATTCCTACTTTCTATTGTTATTATTTACATTTATTACATATTTATTCATACACTTTCGAATTATTTATTCATTTTGGGTTTAACCCCTTCAGCCAATACCATTCTGCCATGTCACCTCCACGATGACATTGATTTCTCTTTTGCTTTTGACCATAGAGATATGAAATCACTTATTAAAATCCATTAGATCCCATACTCTCCGCATTTAAGGGAACAAATCAACAAAATCAAAAAGAAAAATTATCTTAAAGTGTCTACTCGTTGTCAAGTAAGATTTTAATATGATATTATTTTTATTTATTTTTATTTTAGTTTATTTTAGTTTAAAAAATAAATTTTAAAATTTATTAAAGTTTATTTATATTTATAAATAAGTTATTTAAATTATTAAAATTATCTATATTATTTTTTTAATTTTTTAAAAATATATTTTTTAATTTAATATTTAATATCTAATATTTTTTAATTAAATTTTTAAATATAAATAACATATTTTTTACTGTTTACATTATAAATATTATATATTCTTTGTATGATATAAATCGCATACTATATATAAATATAGATATAAATATAATATATATTATATAATTAATAGGACCAGGTCGAATAAAACCTATATCTTGAATGATTTGAATCAAGGCCTAGTTTGTCTTCTAAACCGGTTTAATTTTTTGACTTAATACTTTTATCCAAACTCTTTAAAATATTAAATAAATTTAGGTAAATAGCTTAGCCCATAAATATCTCTAAGTGTAATAAATAAATCATATCATAATTCAAATCAATGACACATTTGGGTTAACAGTTCAACTAAACCAAGTAGTTGAATCATATCATTCAATTAAAAAATAAATTAAATATTAAATATATAATTTTAATGTTAAGTAAATATTAAATATAGTAATTAATTAATGAATAAGTATTTATTTTAATGGTATAGTTTTTAATATAAGACAATTAAGTTACAAGTTAAAAATTTTTCACATATAAAAAAAGTTAATAAAATTAACAAAAAATTGCTTTTTTATTAATTTAATTTAATTTTTATTAGTTTTTTTATTAATTGAATAAATTTTTTGTTGATACAATAGATTCTCAATCTATAATATATACCGACAAGACATCAATTTTCGGTTGAAATCAATGTTGTCGATATCGTATCAGTACTGATTTTGATATATAATAGTACTGACAATAGTTGATTTTATTTCGGTCTATACCAGTCATACTAATAGGTATTGGCCTATTTTGATGGTCCTAGCTAAAAATAGTTGTATCAGTTGGTACATAATATAAACTTGTAAAAAAAGTTAAGCCAATTTGAATCTTAAATCTGATAAATATTATATATAATTACTTAAAATTTGATGAATATTAGATATAATTATTCATAAATTTAATGATTATTAAAAAATTTTAGTCTTACTACTTAATTGATATTGATTCTCTTACATTTGATGAATTTTTTTAAGAACATTGATATAATTGATGAATATTTAATATATGAAATTTATTTAATTTTATTTATTTCATATTGAAAAATATTTTATATATAAAATATTCAAACTCATATAAACCCGAAACCAAAACATATCAATATCAGTATGTATCTTTATTAGAACAAAAACGATACATCTATTGGTATAGTACGGACTACTTGGTTGAAACTAAACTTATATGTGATAATCATATATTAAAAAATTAAGGAAAAAAAAACCCTTATAATTCTACAACATAATAATTGAAGATAAAATAGTTGTAAAAGTTATTTAATTGCTATTTTAAGCATATGAAATTTCATTCAATGCACAATTATCACTAAATTAAAAAATAATTTATTAATTAAAATTCTTTTTTTAGCAATATCATATTATCTTAGCTTAATCCAAACCTACGACTATCATTTACCAACATTTTTCAAAAATAATTGAAAAAAATGAAATGATATATCAAACTTGTAGATGATGTTTGGTTTGGTCCAACGAGAAAGTGGATGCCATCTTTGATTTAATTTAAGGTCAAAGGGTAAATTTAGCATGATGTTATAGTTACGAATTGAAATTTATTATTATATTTTAGTTTGATTGACATTGTTCTTTCGGAATTAAAAGTTAATTTATTATTATATTTTAATTTAATATTAAATTTTATTATTTTATTTTTGTTTGATTGAAATTTGTCACTAATTTTGATTTTTTATTTAATTTTGCCTCGCAATTTTAATTTTTTAAAGGCATGAAGACAAAATTCAATAAAAACAATATTTCTAAAAATATTTTATTTTAATAATTAACAGTAATAAATTAATTAAGAAAAAAATTAAAAATTAATATAGAATGTTTATTTCATAAAAATTAAAATTTTCTTTTTTTGCTATTTCTTTTTTTTTTTAGGTTTTTTTTCATAAAACAAAAAATATACGTTAATTTTTAATTTTAATAGTTTTTATAAATTAATTTATTGTTCTTAATTATTAAAATAAAATTTTTGGAGGAATATTTTTGTCAAATTTTGTTTTCAAATTATCCAAAATTTTTTTATGATTTTGTCACATGATTTTAAAAAAAAAAGTTAAATTTTATAGTTTCATATTTTTTATTTAAAGTTTTGTGACAATTTTTGGTAGTAAACAATTCGTATACGTGAATAAGATGTGATTTTAAATATTTAATTTTTATTAAAAAATATAATTATTTTAACGTGCAAATATATATTAAAAATATTTAAATATTTAAATAAATAATTACTATTTAATACAATTTAAGAAGTTGAAATATGATTTGTCAAAAATCAAGTTAAGTTTTATTTTCGATGAATTTATCCCTTAATTTTTTTAAAAAGAAATTTTCTTTTATAGTTTTATGTTATTTAAAATTGGTTTAATAAAAGTTTTTTTTTATCTGTGAGAAAGATATAATTTAACATATTTAATTTTCATTCTTAAAAATATAATATATTTAAATATTAAAAATTATTTAAATAAACAACTATTGTTTAATATAGTTAAAATTTATATTAAAGAATTTTTAAAATCCCTTGGCAAAGCTAGGGGAATTTTCTAGTTATAATTATAAGATCGTTAGCTCATTCAAATAATTTCTTTCAAAAAAGTAATTAATGTAAAAAGATCAAAGTTATATAACATAAAAACATTGTATAATCTTTTAAAAACGCAGCACTTTTCAATGTGTTTTACATGAGATTTCAATTTTTTCACTTAAAAATATTTTAAAACACTTATAACAATACTTAAAAAACATTATAATTTTTACTCTAGCACACTCTATATTGTCAATTAAAACTTCAATAACATATAGAACATGGTATCTGTTTGAACTTGAAATTGAGATTCGATATGAGGGCTCTAATCAAAGGCTCAAGAAAAAAAGTCAAATGAAAGATTTTTTTTTTTTGTGACACAATATTAAACGAGCAATTAATGAGTTAAGGGTGTCACTACCCAAATTGACGGTGTTTAATGAGCTAAGAACAATTATACCACTTGGTGCCCCAAGCATAGCACAATTTTTATCACTCAAAACCCAAAACTCTTAAATAGTTCACAAACTCATAGCATCTAGCCAAAAATACCGCTTCTCTAAAGAACATGCGTCCACTCAATATCTCACATTTTAAAAAATAACTATCTCAACATGTTTAAAACCAAAGTCAAACCCTACTATCTCTCAATCTTTTTTTCAGAAAGTTTCTTACTTAAATATTAGAGTGCATCCCAGAGGCCCAATCACCAATACTCCTTTTATCTTCACTTTTTTTTTTATAGGTCTCAATCTTTGTATTATTGATCGCCACTAAAAAAAGATATCAATATTGTTAAATTATGATTGTAGCTTCTAAATTTCTACTAAATCTATATATAATCTTAAACCTTTATGACCTATACTCATTTTCCCCACAATTATCTTTTAAGTTTCATTCAATAATTTTATGGAAATAAGAGAAGCATTGAATGAATATTCCAAAAATATGCATCTAGCTACAAAGTTTCTTCCCCTTAAAACTAACTCCAAAAACAAAAAATAGAACTTTCATTTAATTTTTTTTAATGTTTACACTATCTATCTTTAATTGGATAAAAGACGTTGATGATTTTATGAAAATATTATCGATGTACTCAACAATTAATCAAGGAGAGTAGTTTCTTTCATTTGCTACTCTAACCTTATTGTATATCATTATTAATGCTAAAATCACTTTCCATCACATTAGTAGTTTTCCCGCAGAAACCAAACAAGTCATTTAAGTTCATTAGATCTCATAACTAATTTTCAAAGGTTACTAATTTAGCCAAATTGATACATGTTGCAGCGTTAAAGGTAACTCTTATAAGTTTTAGCAAGAATTTCGTTTTCCATTTGTATATTTCAAAGCAAATCTACTTATATATACTAGACAAAATTATAACAATTATTAGATCACTTAAGCTATTTTTTGGTTAAAAAAAGGGAAAAAGAAAAAAAATAACAATTGAATTAAAAAAAAACATATTATGAATATTAGTCATTAAATTAAAAAAAAATTATTGTTTTTCATCTACTCTAATTGACATAATATTAACAATGAAGAATATATCAATGGAGAAAGAGAATAACTAAAATATCATTATATATATTGTTTTAGCTACGATATCATACATCCTGCAAACCCCACAGCTACAAATTGTCTAAAGATGCTCCATGTCATTACCAATCTTAAAAAAGTTTTAGGGGTGAATATTATATTTAGATTTCTTTTATTATCTGTATCGCTAATAAAATAAATAGTTAAGTTTCGTATTATTGAGTTAAAATCATTCAGCGTAAAAGTTTAAATTATTAAATTATAATAAATTTATAAAATAAAAAATATTATTTATAATAAAATTTAAATATGTTTAATTAATTTATATTTTAAAAATTTTTACTCGTAAAAGATAATTACTCACTATTTTAACTTTAACGAAGATTTTTATAGAAAGCAGTTGTAGATAAATATTATATAACCCTTATACATTCGTGCTATGTGTTTTGTGCTAAAAAAAGGGGAAACCTTGTGCTTTATTGAATTTTCACATAAAACTATGCAATTTTGTATATGTGATGAATTATTTTAAATTATAAATAATTAAAGAATCTAAGAAAACAAAGAAGGGAAAGAATAATAATACTAACATAGACATAGATGATAGACCATAAAATTATTTTTTGAAAGTTCAAAAGCCCAGATTCCAAAGTCCATTAAAATTATTTTCCATTTGTTTTACTTCTTTCTTCTCCTCTCTCTCCTGTGGTCCTAGAACAAGAAAAATATTGTAATGGCAAAAACGCTGAAATGAGCTTGAATTTTATATATATATATATATATATATATATATATATTTAAAATTCTTGATTCGATAATTTTATTGAACACATATTAATAATTTATGAAATAATTAGTACTTTCATGTAATTTTAAATTTTTTTAAAAAATATTAAAATAATAAAAAAAGGTAAGTCTAATTTTAAAAATTTTAAAACTTTTTGATGCTTCGTGTTATTAGAAATATGTCAATTGATTATAACATAATTAACGGTTATTATACGTAAATAAATAAATAAACTATATGTCTTATACTATTATGTATGTGATTATAAAATTTTGAATTGGAAATTTACAAAATTTTTCCTAATCTATATCATTGGATCTAATAGAATTTTGTCATAACATCAATTAAAATTTTATGGAATTTGATGATTCTTAAGGAACTTTTGACTATTATTGTTTTCTCCATGGGTGAAAGAGTGCAAGACTTTTTGGATAAGGAGACAACATTTGTAACTTAGCACTGAATTAGAGTTAAAAAGAAGAATGATTTTTTTGACCAAGCCACTCACAATCAAACAACATAATGGTATGTTGACGAATAATTTCAATTTTATTAAAAAAATTAAAAAAAAAAAACCCTGTCATCTCTATTTACCCTTTATTTTTTTTTTTAAATTTTTATGTATTTTACGTAAATTATTTGATTCGTTGTTAATAAATTTTTTAAATTTCGTAAAATTAATAAGATGATATACATATTTTCATGTTATTTAAAGTCTATAAAATTAAATAAAATATAAGTGAAACATATAATAAATTCATCCACTTGAATATATTTGCTCAAGAATTGGATAGCTCGCTTGGCCAGTTAGCTTAATAGGCTCAATTTGGACTGTATGTTATTCTGTGATCCGAGCCAACCTAGTTCGGCTCAACTTGGATATAAAATAATATTTTTATTTATATTTAATTTTAAAAATATATAATAATATAAAAGTAATTTTTTAATATTTTAATGTACTTAAACAGTAAATTTAAATTATTAAATCGAATCAATATAAATATAAATTTAAAAATTTTTTAAACTGTGATTCAATCTATAAACACGTAAAATAAAAAGACTTTCACCTTTCAAAACCATAAAATAATGGAACCCTAACTTAAATATAAGCGCAAAAAAAAAAAAAATTCCAAACAAAGATGTCAAACTTTGACCTCAACAATGTTCCTGGGTTTGGATTGATCTAGAAATGTTGTATTATAAAAAGTCTTTGATTATGATCTAATCATTTATAATTATAGGTGGCTTTAAAGTTTTTTAAACTCTAAAATCAGCCTGCAAATTTCAACTTGATTTGGTAAGTCCATCCCTTTCACCTATTCTTATTTTTTTTTTCTTTAATTCAGTATTAAAATTTTTTTTTTGCAGAAAAGAAAAATAATTGTAGACAAAAGTCTTTGATTAAAACTGAAAAAGTACTTTATCTTTTTTTTTTTTTAAATAAAAAGCAGAAAACTTTGCATTTCTATTTTTGAATTTGCCAGGCTTTATTTGGAATTAATACTAACTAAAGGAAAAAAAAAACAAAAAATATAAACAAAATTGATTTTTTTATTTTTTTGGGTTATTTTACAGATGGTTTGGGTAAATTTGGAACAAAATAATTATATGAAATAAAGGAAAAAAAATTTAAAAAAAAAAGACAGAAGGGAGTTCTTCTTCCATCGTTGAATCCAAAAGAGAAATTAAAAAAAAAAGGGTTTTTTAATTTTTTTGAGAGAAAAAAGAAGAGAGAGAGAGAGAGAGAGCTTTCCCTCTCTTTCTTATTATCTCTTTAAGCATTTTTTTTTCTCACACATTGAATCTCCTTCCTTTAACATTTCACCCAAAATTTAGAAAACCCTTTTACATTTTTCTTAACACTGAAAGGAGTTTCATTGTCAAAACCCTTCTGGGTTTTTCCTCAGATTCTTTTATCAGTGCTCAAAATTGTCAAGAAAAGGTGGGTTAATTAATTTTTTTTTTCCTTTTGTTTTAAAACAAATTTCTTGTCTTTGTATAAGGTGGTCCTTTTTTAGACAGATTTTCTGGGGGAGGGTTTTTGGTATTTCGTAGACCATATTCTTTTTCTGGTTTTTTTTTTTTTTTTTCCTGTCTGTGTAGTACCTTGCAAAGTTCGAAGCTTCCAACTTTTGTAGGTTTCTTTTTTTTTACATTTTTTTCTTTCATTAATTTGTGTTATTGCCAAAAAAAAAAAATCCTGTAAGTTGCTTGATGTTGTGGATCTAAGGTTTTAATCCTCGTAAGCGTTTGATCTTGGTTCCTTATTTCATCTGTTTTGCTTATGGGTTTTTTTTTTTTTTTCCATGAAATTCCAGGAAATTTCGGAAAGTTGAGAGCCGTTGTTTGTTTTGGAGCCTTTCTTTTTTGATTCATGGGAAATTGCTGTGCTACCCCTGGTTCTCCAGTTGAGAATAATAAAAAGGGGAAGAACAAGGGCAAATCTAACCCATTTTACGGAGATGATTATGCTATCACCAATGGATCTGCTAATAATTTCAAGCTAAGGGTTTTGAAGGAACCCACGGGTCACGATATCTCAGCTCAATATGATCTGGGCCGTGAGCTGGGGCGTGGTGAATTTGGTGTAACATATTTGTGTACTGATGTGAACTCAGGTGATAAATTTGCTTGTAAATCGATATCCAAGAAGAAACTCAGGACTGCAGTGGATATTGAGGATGTGAGGAGGGAGGTACAGATAATGAAGCATTTGCCTAAGCATCCTAATATCGTGACATTGAAGGATACTTATGAGGATGATGATGCTGTGCACATTGTAATGGAACTGTGTGAGGGTGGAGAGTTGTTTGATAGGATTGTTGCAAGGGGACACTACACGGAACGAGCAGCTGCTGGGGTTATGCGAACGATTGTCGAAGTTGTTCAGGTTGAATTCCTAATGATCTTTCTGTTGTTGAAATGACATATTCTTGCGTTTCATGTTTATGGTCTTAGATGAGGTCCATACACCATCCGGTTGTTTGCCTATGTTTGCTAAAGAACTAGTTTCAGACTTTCAGCATTACAGAAGCCCCAGATCTATTCTTTCAGCTTCGTTTCTAATTATGTTTTTAGTTATAAATGAGTTTTTCTTATTGATTTTAACCTCTTTAATGTGAAATGATAAACTCAATCCATTTGATAGGTTGATATTTTTGTTAGTTTGGTGCATGATCTACCCTTTTGGTGTTATCTTTTGCACTTGATAATCTGTTTGGTAGATCGAATTTTGTCATTTGGTATAAAAGCCACGTCTGTGGACAATTTCAGGCATTCCTGCTGATTGCTTATCTCGATGTTTCTAACAGTTATTTGTGAGAAAAATTATTTATGACAGACATATGCTACCATGCAATTGCTCTCTCTTTTCTCTATCTGGATGATAGTGCTTTTGTTTCAGATAAAGATAGATAACGTGGTACACTGTATTCAATTTATGTTGCAGATGTGTCATAAACAGGGAGTCATGCATCGGGATCTCAAACCAGAGAATTTTCTGTTTGGAAATAAGAAGGAAAATGCGCCATTGAAGGCAATTGATTTTGGGTTGTCAGTCTTCTTTAAACCTGGTACTGCATATTAACTATTTGACCACTTCAATTTCATAAGTGTTTTACCCTTTCCAATTTTTGATGGAAATTAATATTGGACTACTTCAGTTATCTCCATTTTTTATATTATGCTCAAGCAGCTCAAGTTTGCCTCAAGAATGATCTTTTTAACAGGTGAGCGATTCAATGAGATCGTGGGAAGTCCATATTACATGGCTCCAGAGGTTCTTAAACGTAATTATGGCCCAGAGGTTGATGTTTGGAGTGCTGGGGTTATCCTCTATATTTTACTTTGTGGTGTCCCACCATTCTGGGCAGGTTGGTCTTTCTAGTTTCAAGGACTACTCCTTTTTGCATTCAACTTCATGAAGGTTATAGCTGAAGATAGCTGTAGAGGCAGCGTGTGCTTCCAGAGCCTGTGGGCAAAGATCAGAGAGATATCAAGAAAATTTTTAAAAAATTTTTAGTATTATGTATCAAGAGTTTGATTTTTTTTTTTCTTTTGCATGCGTCTTTCATATCAACTCTCACGCTTTTAGAAAAATAGATATAAAAAACATTTTTCTTGTTTACATACAGAGACTGAGCAGGGGGTGGCACAGGCAATTATTCGCTCTGTTATCGACTTTAAGAGGGACCCATGGCCTAAGGTTTCGGACAATGCAAAGGACCTTGTAAAGAAAATGCTTAATCCGGACCCAAAGCAGCGTCTTACTGCTCAGGAAGTGCTTGGTAACCTTCTGTACATCTATCTTACATGCCTTATTTACGTTGATGTATATTTCCTATCCAAGAAAAATCATCCAAACTATTGTGTGCAGAACATCCATGGTTACAAAATGCCAAGAAAGCTCCCAATGTTCCATTGGGTGAGACTGTGAAAGCTAGGCTCAAACAATTTTCTGTGATGAACAAGCTGAAGAAGAGAGCTCTAAGGGTGATATTCAAACAATTCTTATACTTTATCTACTTTTAAGTTAAATGATACAATTTTTTTGGTGCTATCTATTAACGGGCTCTGGGTTGGCTGTATGCAACTCTAGTTTCTGCTTTGAATGACTGTTCTTTGGAATTTTCTTGATTTGCCAGGTGATTGCTGAGCATTTGTCGGTGGAGGAAGTAGCTGGCATAAAAGAGGCATTTGAAATTATGGACACAGGAAAACGAGGCAAAATAAACCTTGAGGAGCTGCGGGCAGGGTTGCAAAAGCTTGGCCAACAAATTCCTGATGCAGATTTGCAGATCCTAGTGGAAGCTGTAAGATTATGTGACCCCAAAATTGTATTTTTGATCCCTCCAGATCTAAGAACTAATGATATGACCAATGAAACTGTTATGTGTGGGTGTGGGGTTTGTTGGGGGGGGGTGTGGTGGGGAATGAAGTTAGGCTTAATTATGCTGTACTGTTCTCCTGCTTGATTCTTCTCCTTTTGGTAGACACTTCTTGCATGAACTCTATATTCTGCTCCTCCACTTCTAAATCCTTAAGAGGTAGAGAGTCAGTTTTTAGAGTTTGAACATACTATGTCCTATAACTAATTTTTCATATTTAGAATTTCCAGATTCATCTGTGGAATAACTCAATCTCCTTTTAACAGGCTGATGTTGATGGTGATGGAACTCTGAATTATGGAGAGTTTGTAGCAGTTTCAGTTCACCTCAAGAAAATGGCCAATGATGAGCACTTACATAAAGCTTTTGCCTTCTTTGATCTGAATAAAAGTGGTTATTTAGAGATAGAAGATCTGCGAGATTCCTTAAATGATGAAGTTGATACCAGTAGTGAGGAAGTTATCAATGCCATTATGCATGATGTCGACACTGACAAGGTGATTACTACAATCTCTTGCTTAGTAATAGTGGATTCAGTGGAACTTATCTAAGCTTAATCTTGACTTTTCGGCCTTGAGAAATCCATGTCAGAGCTGATCTCATGGTTAAGCCATGAATTTTCTCCCTGTCCCTTTTGAAGTTAGTTTGCTCGGCATGACTGAATAATCTTTTTGTTCAATGTTGTTTGTTTGTCTGTTCTTTGTATGCTCAGGTAATTGTACCTCTATGTCTCATTAGAATGGAAACCTAACTGTGTTGCTTAGTCTTCATTTTTCTTCAAGTACCTCTGTCCGACACATTTTGGGACATGGGTATAAGGATATGATCCTCCAAACACATGGGAAAAACTTTAAAAAAAAATTGAACATACACATGTTAGACACATACTTATAGCTGATACTTACACCCGAGTCCGAGTAACATAGCCTAATTCTGAAAATATGATTAGTGTACCTCTGCTGTCTTCTTGGTAGTGGGGGAAACCTAAAACAACCATCCCACTTTTCATTCCTTAACAACTTGGATTCTATCGCTGCGACTTCAGAAATTATGCTTGTTTATGTAATGCATCTTATCCATTGCCTTTCTGTTATAGATTAGTATTGAATACAGATAAATAAACAGCTACTGATATGCATCTTTTTACTTTATATATATATATATATATATATATAAAATATATGCAAATCTTGTATGTCTTACATTTCATGCTTGGATTCAGGTCGAGATGTGGTTCATCTTAAAACCATCGGGTCTAAAATATATCGAAAAAGTTTTATCTGGCCGTTTGATTGGATATTAAAGCCATTCTTTTATGTTGCAGGATGGACGCATAAGTTATGATGAGTTCGTTGCAATGATGACGGCCGGGACTGATTGGAGAAAAGCATCCAGACAATATTCACGGGAAAGATTCAACAGTCTAAGCTTGAAGTTGATGAGGGATGGTTCTTTGCAATTAGCCAATTGAGTATAAGTCGAACGGAGACAAATCAAAAAAAAAAAGTAAGTAATTTTATTATGGGAAAAAAAAAAAAAGAAAAAAAAGAGGGATTTTCCTTGATTTTTGTTTGGTTGATAAAATTATTGTCAATTTCCTTTCCTTTTCCAATTTGTTTTCAAGTGGAACCTTGGAGATAGATAGTGTCAGATCGATGCCCTATGTTGTAGTGTGTCTAAATAGCTAGTTGCAGAGGGAAATTTTAAGTGATGATTAAATATGGTCCACAATTTTGTGGTTGTAAATATTTATGTGAATTAGGCTTTGCTCCTACAGTCTGTCAACAGCAGGTCTTTTTTTTTTTTTTCTCATTAGAAAAAAAGTGTTTTGTATGTCTGGCATTCAATTTGTCTGTTCAATTGCTTTCATTATGTGCTGTCTGTTAAAAAGATACAACCACTTTCAGCTTTTTAGGTGATTCCCAGATTGAGTGTATTTCATTTTGCTTTATTTGTTATATAATTCATGCATTTACTCCCAGATATCATTATTGATTGCTTAATGTTCCTTTTATGTAAAGAAAGTTGCCAACGTTCCGTGCATGATGTTAGTGGTTGCTTACAAATGACGTGATACAAAAAAGATTTGTTATGTGATAACTTTCTCATTTTCTGGACCTTTTTCTCGAAAGCCAGCAATTGCCATCAATCGAAGATTTAGTGATTAGATATTGCCTGGAAAGCTCCTTGTTTTCCAAGCTTAATTCATCTAGCCCTCGATAACTGGTATTAGCTTAATATTAGAGTCTGCAAATTTAATATAAAGTTCCCAAACAACGAGCTGGTCTCGATGATGAGCTAAAACAAGAAGAATAAGATAATGACTTACCTGATTAGTCATGGTAACAACGATGTATATTGGTATAATCAATTAATCAGGGCTCAAGTGACCAGAAACCAACCTCACCCGACTTGTTAAAGCTTAGGTCCATTTTAGCAGCTCCTTGGTCCGCTTCATGCCCGAGTGTTAGACAACTAGATTGTTGGTGCAAACAAGCCGGCATATCTGCTTGTAACTTTTCTACTGCGAGACCTTATCATGGTAAATTGCAAGCTTCCCCACGATCATCAGGTTCATAATTTCTGTAACTCAAGAGTGACTTAAGAGGACCAAATATCAATTAATTTATAACAATATAACAACCTGCTCATCATCAGAGCAAATGCTTACACAAATTACAGCATATAGACCATGTCAGCTGACAGAGCTCCTTCGAGATATATGCACAGCCCTCCCCTCTAATCACCGTTTGTAAAGCAAGGCATTTCCAAACATTTAAGTTTTGACGACCTTGTGCCAGGTTCAAGAAATTCCCTTAAATGCCACCTACCAGAAAGGCAAAAACAGAATTTTCTGTTTATTGGCATCTTCAACCTCCAAATTCTGGTAAAAAAGAAAAGCCTTTACAGCTCATTAATGGGATTTTTTAATCCGACATTATTTTTCACAGTTAACAATTTGAATTGAAGCTATATATTCATTTTGGGCACCCATTGGGTTCTAGTTTCAACAAGACTCGACTTCCAAGCATCAGAAAATCCAATCCAGCATTTTACTGGATGAACATTCTACTGAAACAGTTTCATGTAACAACTCTGTAGCTCAGTAATAATATTACCTCATATATATATATATATATATTAATCTCTGTGTAAACAAATTATACCCAGAAAAAATTTTTATTTGACTATCTACAACCTAGTAAATACCGCTCTAAACAAATCTGGCGTCCGAGAACAAAACGAATTAGTATCATTCTACACATTATAAGGATTTTGTTATTCATTATCATGTTATTCCCCCCCACCCCCCCCAACTTTCCTTCATTTGATTTTTCCTGAAGGCTAAATTATCAGTATGTGGTGCTTCATTTATTGATTTTGTTATTTAATTATTTTGTGAGATATTGCTGCATTTGTCCACCACCCAAATTGTGTCTGTTCAATAACATCTGCAACGGATGACATTTGGTTTGGGTTCTTTTGAGATCATTGTTTTGGTCTCGTTTTAGCTTTTATACAGGATCTGGATTCTCTATAAATTATTTTGAGCGCCTCTCCCATTTTCTTCACTTTGGGAACGGTTATCGAATTTGCTTTAGTAAATAGAATTCCCAATGTTCTTATATCCAAAGATTTTTTTTTAATTATTAGAGTTATGATAAATAAGATATTAATTAATCATAAAAAAATAACTTAAACGTACTCATTAGCACAACATAGTTTCACGTAATCTTTATCATAACGTTTAAGACAT
>JBBYHK010000023.1:8543832-8560855 GCA_038382065.1 Adansonia grandidieri | reverse complement strand
TGGTAATTTGTAGATCGATTTAGGATGTATTAGTTTCACTCAAAAAAAAAAGTTAAAAAATGAACTTGCTATTAATCTATGTGAGAAAATTTACTATATGAGAATATCGACCCAATGAGAATAAAATATAAATCACAATTTCATTTTATTTTATTATTTTTTATATATGACCTCTTATAAATAAAAATATACACTATAAAATAAAACTTAAATATATTTAAAAAATGCATACAAATAACATTTAAAAATACGTTTATATTACATAATTCATAAATAAAATTTATTATATATTTAATTTTTTATAATTAACAAAGCATATTTATATTAATAATATTACAATTTAAACACATAATTATTATTTAATAAATTTTAATATAAAATTAATTTTTATTTTTAATTAACTAAAAAATTTATAAAAAATTTCAAAGAACCTAACGAAGTGGGCTTAATTACGGTTAATAAAAAAAATGTTTTAATTTATCAACTTAAAATGGTTGTGATTAAAATTCTACCATGTAAAGCAGTCTCTGAAGTCAAGTTTGGTTTAAACAGAATTTTTTTGCTTGTTGTTATGTTTAAAAATTTATTTTATTATTTAAAAATATTAAATATTATTTTTATATTAATATTTATAAATTTTATAATTAAATTTAAATAAAAATATTAATTTAAATTAAATTAATTCATATTATAAAAATTTTTTTACCTAAACTTGATGTAACAGGGGCTCATGCCTATTGCCTAGGATGAGTAGCTTCGTTCCACATGCAAAGGGAATCTTGGCGAAGGGAAATTAATGTAATTTAATTTCTTTGTGTTTGAAGGATTGCCCACTTTGTCAATGCCATTATCTCTATATACATTTCCTTCCAATTTTTCTTTTGGCTGATTTTTGGGGCAAAACATTTAAAAAAATGAGTTTGTTTGGTTTCCTTTTGATACACTCTTAATACAAAGATGGCTTTTGTTGAAGATTGGAGAAGCATGCAAATCAGCATCTAATTCTCTAACTTTGATTCGCCCTCTTTTTGACAATGTCAAATTGCGCAAAACCCTGTACGCATCTTGTGATCAATAAACTTGACAACAGCCAAAAAGGGAAAGAAAGAATCCGAAAAAGCGAGGCAAGCTAGAAGAAATACAGCACTTTTCTTGTTTGTCTTCACTTCCCTACATACAAGAATAGAAACAAAATGTACTTTTCTTTTTGCGTTGAAATGTCTGATGACCCTACCCTTTTTTTTCCTTACTTTACTCTTTTCGATTCCATTCATTTCATTTCAATTTTTTTGGTTGCCAAAGATTTACAAATGAATTTTTAGTGAATTGAAGAAAGATCAACATCTTCTTTTCAGTCCCATTTCCTAGAATTGTAGCAGCAAAATGTTGGTTGCAGCTCACTTGATTTGATTAGCCTACATGATCAACAAACCTGGGCTTTACAAATTTTCAGATTGCTGGTGAGTACATTTCCTTCAATTCCAGAGCATCTTTCGCTTCTTAAATTTCTTTCGATCCTAGTGCTTCATAATTTGTTGTGAAAGTACCATCAGCTCGGATGAATCCAATTAAACCAAGATTTCGAAACCCTTCTCCTGTTGTAGCTTTAGCCACATTACTAGCTATCGCAGGCCTACTTCTTTTGCTTTTCTACACCTTCTTGTATAACCCTTCCTGTGATAATAGATCTTCTCATCTTTTCTCACCAGTTGATGACATCAAATTGTCAAATACGTCTCAAACTATGGATTACCAACCAACCAACATTACCCACATTAAGTTTGTTCTGGTCGGCAGCTTCAAAACATGGAAGACAAGAAGGCCTTACACTGAAGCATGGTGGAGACCAAATCAAACCAGGGGCAACATCTTCATGGATTCACCTCCCCCTACAGAATTTGTGCCGTGGCCTGAAACTTCCCCTCCTTTTCAGCTCAATGAAGATGCCACCAAGTTACCCAGATACTCCAAGGTCGTGAACCCCATTGCAGCACGAATTTTTCGTTCGGTTTTGGATTCGTTTAGACTCGGAGATAACGGAGATGTGAGATGGTTTGTAATGGCAGATGATGACACTGTCTTTTTTGTGGATAATTTGGTTGAAGTATTAGCAAAGTATGATCATACTAAGCGCTATTATGTTGGAATGTATTCGGAGTGTGTCATCTCGAACTTTCTTTTCTCCTTTGATATGGCGTATGGGGGAGCTGCATATGCTTTGAGCTATTCCCTAGTGGAAGAACTTGCGCCATTGATGGATGATTGCCTTGAAAGATATCGATTTATGCATACCGGTGATTATCTATTGTCATCTTGTTTGTCTGACTTGGGGGTTGGTCTAACCGTTGAAAGGGGCTTTCATCAGGTAATTATGCTTGCTACAATGTTAGAGTACTTTCCTTGAAATATCAAAAACCCGGTGCTGGCTTAGTCCAATTGATTCCTAGTGCAGCTATAATTGCAGATATAGGTTTGGAGTTCGAATTCGGCATCTGCAGTGCCTTTCTTTTATCTCTAGATTATGAGACATAACAAAAATATATATTTGATGACTAAGCTAAAAGATTTCCTACCGTGCTGCAGGTTGATCTACTTGGGGATATATCAGGCATGCTATCATCTCATCCGCAGTCTCCCATTGTTACACTTCACCATTTCGACAACATAGACCCAATCTTCCCTTCCAAGAACCGCATCGAATCAATAAATCATCTCATGAAAGCTGCGGAAGTCGATCAATCACGTCTGGCACAACAAACAATATGCTATCAGAGGCCAAACAACTGGTCTTTCTCGATCTCGTGGGGTTACTCAGCTCATATATATGAAAATATCATCCCTCGGAGTGTTCTAAGGAAACCCCTCGAGACATTTGCACCGTGGAAGAATGGCCCGCCTCCGGTGTACATGTTCAACACCAGGTCTCTTACAGACGACCCATGTCAAGCTCCTCATGTGTTCTTCATGGAATCCATTAGGAAAATGAAAGGAGATGCTGTAGTTCTTACTACCTATAGACGAACAGCACCGCGTCCACTACCACCTTGTTTCTTTACAGGAAATCATTCCGCCGATGAGGTCAACACAATTCGAGTTTATTTGAACGCAACTGTGCGCAAGGAGGTTAGTTTTACCAACTTCAGCTTTGCATTAGCTCCTATGTTTCCCGAAATTTGTATGCTCAAACTTTTAAAATCATTCACATACTTGCATCCAAATATCATACATGAGTAATGAAAAGTCCAGATAACATAGCTTAGTTTTACAATTCATTCTTATTTATTAATTTGAGTTTTTTCCAACGCAACCGTTGACAAGGATGTTGGTCTAACCATCTTTAGCTTGCATTTGTCTATGTTATCCAAATTTAAATATTATATATATATATATATTAGTATCTAATACAATTATGATCAAGTTTTAAAAATCATATCAATATTTGTATTTAAATACATGTCAAACATCGATATCAAATATAAATAATGAAAAATCTGGATAACTAAATTAGCTTTACAGTTCATTCTTATTTATTATTTTTTTTCAGCCTGGAAGAATAGAATGCTGCGACGTTATTTACAAGGCTGGCATGAATGTTGTCAACATCAAGTTAAAGGATTGTAGGAAGGGTGAAATAATTGCATAATTTGGTGGATCTTTCCCTTTTTCTGGCTATGGAGAACCTTGTTTTAGTCCCCACACTATTGAAGGTTAGGGTTTGAAATTTCAATTTTAAGAAGGCAAGTAAGTGTAATTTCAAGTTTGTTTGTCTTAAATTCTAAATTGACTTCCATGTATATATAGGAGAAAAATATATATACATATATTGTGTTTTGTTAACAATTAAAAACAAAAATATGCTAAATAAAGTAAGAGTTAGAACATAAATGTGGGAAGAAATTTGATGATATTTGAATTTGTATATTTTTCACTTATCAATTGGCTTTATTTATAGTTGACAAGCATATGTATAATAAATGTTAGAATAAATGGGGAGGGGGGCTACATAGAGTTAATACGATTAAATAAAGCGGTAAGATTGAGTTATTAACCCATCGAGTTATGACATCTATTCATAATACTCCCCTTTGGATGTCATACATGAAATATGTCTCATTAAAATCTTGCTAGGAAAATTCAGTGGGATAAAACCAAAGCAAAAGAAAAAGAGTACAATATTCGTTTGTATGATGATAAATATGCTTCTATAAGCTCGTTAAAACCATGCAAGGAAAACCCAGTGGGACAAAACCTTAGCTAAGAAAAACAAGCATAGTTAAGGTATACTCCTTCTGAAGTAGACATCAATTAGCTAAACAATCTCTGAGTTGACGCATTCTTATTTTGTGCACTACTTTTTCAAATGTTGAAGTAGGAGGTGCTTTACTAAACATATTTGCTAGATTGTCGCTTGATTGGATTTGTTGAAAATTTATTTCACCATTTTGTTCCATCTCATGGGTAGAAAAAAGTTTAGGTGAAATGTGTTCATTAAATCACTTTTTATGTAGCCTCTTTTGATTTGTGCTATGCAACATGAAAATTTTCATGTAGTATTAATGGGGTGTCTTTGATTAAAGATAGTTTACATATCCTTTCTATATGTTAAATCATTGATCTCAACCACATGCACTCACGACTTGCCTCATGAATTGCAATTAATTCATAATAACTGTTATTTGTTTCTTGGATCTTCATGATATCGCAGTGTTTCCTCATGTAAATATATATCCTGTCTAAGACTTTGCAATATGCATATCAGAAAAGTAACCAGCATTTGCATATCCAACTAGTTGCAATTTTGATCTTTTTGCATAAAATAGTCCAATAGTAGATGTTAGATGTTCCACGGAGATAACATAGAATATGCTTGACACCATTCCAATATCTTTTAGTTGGTGCAGAACTATATCTTGCTAATAAGTAAATTGCAAAGTATATATCTAGATGTGTAAAACTTGCAAGATACATAGGTGCTCCAATTGCATTAAGATATGGTACTTTAGGACCAAAAAGTTTTTCATTATCTTCACATGGTTGAAACATCAAGTGATCGAACAATAATAAGAGAGCTTAGTGGATAAGCTTTGTCTATATAATACATTTTCAAAATTTTCTCTATATATGTTAGTTGATGAATTAAAATTTCATTTAGTAAATGTTCAATTTGCAAACCAAGACAAAAAATTTTTGTCTATCCTAAATCTTTCATTTCAAATTCTTTCATCAAATAAGAACTAGTTTTTCTAAGCTCTTCTAGAGTCTCTATAAGATTCAAATCATCAATATACATTGCATTAATTACGAAACTAGATTTTAATGTTTTAATGAAATACATAAACATATTGGATTGTTCAAGTATCCTTCTTTCAAAAGGTACTCACTAAGACAGTTGAGCCACATGCATCCAGATTGTTTTAATCGATATAAACATCTTTGCAATTTAATTGAATACATGTAGTGTGGTTTTTCTTTAGGTATTTTCAAACCTTTAGGGACTCTCATATATATATATATATGTCACCATAAAGTGATCCATATAAATATGTTGTAACATCCATTAAACAAATTTTTAGTCCTTCCTTAACTGCAAGGCTTATTAAGAAATGAAAAGTAATCATGTTCATTACAGGAGAATATGTTTCCTCATAATCAATCCCTAGTCTTTTTGTGAAATATTGTGCAACAAGTTGTTTGTATCTCACAACTTCATTTTTCTCATTTTGTTTTCTTACAAAAACCCATATATATCCTACAAGTTTTAAATCATTAAGGATTTGGATAACGGGTCTAAAAACTTTACGTTTCATAAGCGTATACAACTCAGCTTAAATTGTTTCTCTTTAATTAGGCCAATTTTTTTCTCTTTTGACATTTAGTAATGGACTTTGGCTCAAAATCCCCATGTTATTTCAAGAGCAACAACAATCAAAATTCATTGTCAACAATAATTTCATTTCGATCAAATTTTCCTCCTGCTTGGGCATAATTTGTAGAAATCTCTGTATTATCAAATAACTGAACCTTTTCAAGAGCTAATAAGTCTATATTCTTAGATTAAGGTAGTTAGTACCATACTGTAAATGTACTATTTTTGTTTTAGTACTGGTACATACCAATACCAGTGTATTTCATTGTGTCATTTAGCTTTATTGGATTTTAAATATTTTTAATTTATATTATATGAAAAATATTTAAATGAATGAGATTAAATAAATTTTATATATCAAATACTCATAAATTATATATAATGTTCTAAAAAAATTTATCAAATATAAGAATATCAATATCAGTCTAAGCAGTAAGAAAAAAAACTTTTTAATGATTGTCAAATTTATGAGTAATTATGTTTAATATTCATCAAATTTACGAGTAATTTAGTTCAATATTCATCCAATTTACAAGAAATCATCTCCACTTCGTCAAATTTATGATCAATATCAGTTTAAAATTTTTTTTATAAGCTTATGTTATGTATAAGCCAATACAACTACTTTTGGTCGGTACAGTCGGTACAATATAACTCGATACCAAAATTGAAACAATACCAAAAGCTATCGATACCAGTTTAAGTTACGACTACAGTACCGATAACATTGTCTTAGATCGAGCGATATTTTCCATTACAGGGTTTTTTATTTCAGTTTCTTCAAGAGTTCCTATCTCCTCCTACGACTTAATTTTGTTCTTTTTTCTATTACATAACCTTATATTTTGAACCAGAAGGTTTATAACGCTTCAGATGTACTCTGGTCTCATATGCATTTTCAGATTGCTCAACTAATTGGATATTTACAGTTGGTATATGTTATTTTATAACTTTTTTTAATCAGTAAATGCATCTGGCAACTGATTAACAATATCTTTCAGATGAATTATTTTCTGAACCTCTTGTTCACTTTGATTTGTATGATAATTAAAATGGGACAATGATGATATTTTCCAAAATTTCCATGCAATTCATCAAAATTTGGTTTTCCCCCTTAACGACGAGAATATTGTCTTATTAAAGTGATAATCTACAAAACGTGCAATAAACATATATCTCATTTTGGGTTCAAGATATCTAATGGTAAACATGATTCAAAACCAATATATACCAAGCTACCTATGAGGTCCCATATTCGTGCATTGTAAAGGTGTTATTGGTTCGCATACAGCATAATCAAACCTTTGCAAATGAGAAATATTTGGTTCTTGATGAAACAAGTTGCATTGGAGAATACTGCTAATGAGCTATGGGTCTAATATGAATCAAAGATGCAACATATAATATTGCATGTCCCTAAAATGAAACTGGTAACTTTGTTTGCATAATTAGTGGTCGAGTAATTAGTTACAATCTTTTAATAAAAGATTCAGCTATATCATTCTGGGTATTTATGTGGGCCATAAGGTACTCAACTTCTACTCCAATTGACATGCAATAATCATCAAAGGCTTTCGATTAAATTTGTTCGCATTGTCAAGAAAAATTTTCTTAATTAGTTAATTTGGAAATTGAGCTCCTAATTTAATTATTTGAGCCAATAATTTAGCAAATGCTAGATTACGAGTTGATAACAAGTTTACATGTGACCAATGGCTTGATGATAAAATATCAAAATGGTCTGCATGAAATATGAATAAGCCCACAAATATCTCCATGAATTCTTTGTAAATATGTAGGAGATTCAACAACCACTTTTGTCAAAGATGGTCTAGTAATTAACTTTCCTGTGGAACATGCAACACATAAGTAATCATTAGGCAACAAAATCTTTTGATTTTTTTTAGTGGATGCCTATTGGAGTTTTCTATGATTCGGAGCATCATAATTGATCCAGGATGTCCTATTCTATCATGCCAAAGCGTAAAAATCTTAAGATTATTGAACTTCTAGTTCATGATAGCATATGTTTCAATTGTACTTATAAAAGTATAATATAATCCCAATGTTAAAGCAGCAAGTTTTTTTAAAATCTACTTTTTGTTTGAGACTGCAGATGTTACACAAATATATTCAACGTCAAATTTGTTTAGTGTTTCAATATGATACCTATTTCGACATATATCTTTAAAACTAAATAGACTCCTTTTAGACTTGAGGAATATGGGGCATTTTTTATGCATAATTGTGCTCCATTTACTAACATAATATTGGCTCTTTCCGAGCCTTCAATCAATTCCGTAGTAATATTAGCTTTAGCTAATGTCAAATGAGAAAAAAATAAATTTTATCTCGAAGGATCCTGTGGGTTGTTGAACTATTTGCGAGATATATAATTCAAACGTCCCCTTTTGAATTTATTTTGCCATCATTAAAAGCCATTTCTCGTATATTCTTTATGTAGAAAGATAGTTTGACAATTTTTATTCCTGCCTCAATATCGATAGAGTTTCATGCTAATCATGTGTTAAAAATTAAGAACAAAATATGCTAAATACAGTAAAAGTTAAAACACAAACCTAGGGGGAAAATCTGATAATATTTCAATTCATATATTTTTCACTTATCAATTGCCATTATTTAGAGGTTGATAGCTATATGTCTAATAATTGTTCGAATAAATAGGGAAGGGGTTTACATAGAGCTAATGTAATTAAATAAAGAAGTTAGATAAAGTTATTAACCCATGGAGCTGTGACATCCATTCATAACATGTTCCCTTTTTTTCTTTCCTTTTTTAGTTACAATTACAAATCAATACATCCATTAAAATAAACCATAGACAAATTAAACATGCAAATAAACAATTCAATATAAAATTGAATGAAACCTTTATATAATATGAGTTGAACTTACAATTTTAAGCCTTTAATGATTCATCAAATATATTTCTTATTTTATGAAACAAGAAAATGCTTAACATTTAGAAGGATGAGGTTATATGAAATGAAAAAGATCCTTATGATAAATAATGTTCACTGGTCGAGCTATGGCTAAAAAATTTTTGAATTCTAAACTCAAGCTTAAATTTGAGTAGCCTATCAACCTAAATTTACTGTTTGTACTTTAAAAATTTTAAAAATCATTATATTAATATTTATATATTTTATAATTAAATTTAAATAAAAATATATCATTTTAATTTATAAATACTATTTTCAGCTAGGCTGGAACATAAAAAGAAAACCCAGGCCTTAGCCTCGTGGGTAGTGGATAGGTCTACTTATAATGTATTTTTTTCTTTTGTGAAGGTTTCTTTATATTATTGCTGTAATTTATAGAATACTATTTGAGCGAAATTTTGAATGCATCAAGTTGATGCGCAAAACTACGCCTTTAAAATCATTCAAAATAATAAATTCAAACAAAATTTGAAATATCCTAATCATCTTAATTATAGAAAAACATAAGATTAGTTTTTTTATACTTAATCATTTGCTTTTTGCAATAAAAGTTAAGATAAAAATAAAAGCAAAAACTAAAATTAAAGTAAAATCACATCTGAAATTTCCTTAACATAAATAAATGACTGAAATAAAACACACATCCTATTCTTAACATGGTTCTTGGTAAAGGAAAATCACACCAATGTCCATTGCTACGTGCCTTTTCACTCTTTCCCTTTCCCTATCATTCTCTCATTTCTCCAAAATCGTCTCTAAATTTGCCACCACTTCCCCTTTGCACTTCATTTCTGCTTTTCTTCCTTCTCCTCCACCACTAGTCTCTGCCAATGCCTACTTTCCTTATTTTAACCTTCTTCACTCGTCTTAGTGGCGATGGTAGCGATATTAACATCAACAACAACAACAACTCGATGGTGGCGATGGAAACAATAACAATGGAAAAGGCCAGGGTGGTGATGAAATGCAGGTGATAAGAACAACAAAGAGGTAATGATTATACTGGCAAAGGCAAATAGGTTAATAGAGAGTTTGCTTAAGGACTTGGTGGTAGCAATTCAAGCTAAGAGGATTCCTAGGTTAGTTATTGAGAGGTTCTTGAGGCTTAAAAAGTCAAGGCTTATGTGGTGGTTGATGTAGTTTGGTGGTTTTAAAGAAAGGCTCTTGGTTAGTGATATTTTCTTAGCTAAAGTTGCTATGGAGTGTTGTGTTGGGTCTTCACCAAGTTTGTTTCTTCTTTTCTTCTCTCTATTTATCTTTAATTTTAACAGTTTAGCATAATTGATTTGTTATGAAATAAGTAAATGATATAGTCAAAATAATGCAAAAGATAGAAACAAGAATTCAGAGTAGATTGACAAAAGAGATAGGGAATTAAAGAAAAAAGAAGAATAATTGGGAGAGATAGGAAGTTGCTGAGTATTTCCTTTCTTTTATTCTATTGCAAAGAAGTTACATAACTCCCTTAATATGACAGCCAGGCAACAAATGGTTAATACCATTTAGACTAAAATGACATCGATAGGCTAAAAATGACATAATATAATATTTGACACATATCAATACTCCCCCTAAAAACATCTTTGTCCTTAAGGGTGGAAACTAAGGAATTCTTTTCTAATTCAGCTAAGCACTTCATAAGGCTTGCAAAGAACTCTTACAATATATTCATTTTTTCACATAAAGTAGATAGTGAAACAATGGCATTGACAGAACGTCTTATCAGGAATCTATTTCCATAGGTTTTTGCAATAATATTCCAGTTATCCTTGAGCCATGTCCTAGTAACTTCACAACCTTTAAGAAGTATACCTTGATTTGAACAAGATGCCAAGGAACCTAAAATTCAAATTTTCTCCTACCTTAGATTAGTATCTCCATAAACTCTCAATAGAGGCTTAAAACCTATATCACTGGAGAAGTTAACTTCTTACGTTGCAGCTACATACGTGTTTTTGTCATTAAAAAATCCATCAGGTCGTCTACTTGCTTCAATCGGTGGCTCTTCATCCCTGAGCATAACAATCAAAATCTCTTCGCACAACATTGTATCCCAACCATGAGCAACTACTATAGCTGATATGCCAGTAACTTCTAAAGGGACAGAAAAAATATACGCATTTGTTTTTTAAGATTGTAGAAGAAACTAGCATGCTGATACTATCTTTAAAGCATGCATCTAGTTCTTTCATCAAAACCAAAATTGTTAGCAACATAACGGCTTTAATGAATGCTTTTTTACCTTATTTATGCCAACCTATAGTGGCAACTAGAACACTTGTAGCCATTAACAGAAGGATTTGACATAGTTTTGGTGTGCTTGCTTGCAACATCTTCATAACATGTGGAAATATTCCAACAAAAAAGGCCAAATTTATTATCCATAGATAGGAAAAGTAATCATTAATCACATGTGTTACGTTAACATTATCAATCCCCTACATACCAATAGGTTGTATTCCCTACATACCAATTAAAATTGCAAGGACGACAACTCCAAATTGTTTAGCAATATCAACAGAACCTGCAACAATATCAGTAGCATTAGCAACTAAAACAACCTTACTTGCTCTAGACCTACATCCAACACAACCCACACATAAAAGAATTCAGCTCCAGTTGCCTTGATAGCCTTCTTAAATACATGACCCAAGGTACTTTTTTGAAGTGCTCTAAGGCAAAGCTTTTTTTAAACCCTGATAACTAACATTAAGCTGTCTCTTGCGATATGCAAGTATAAGGCAAAGACTTCAACCTAGCTTCTTTCTCCTTCAAGGCATCCATTAGAAAGTAGCAGAACTTGGTCAAAACCAACATTTTTGTCACTACTAAATCTTCAAGCTCTATCCATCTAAACATTTTCCCACTCCTGCTATAGCCATTTTTTGTCGTTGTAACACTTCCTTGCCTAAGAATACCTTTTTGTATCTTAATTACTTGTCCTATTCCAACCTTCATCCTTTTAGATTACTTGTGGACACTGCCTTATAAGTCACTTCAATTTACTTCAAAGCATAAAAACCACCTGATTGCACAAATGATTCAAGTAGTGTAGTAACTTCGTATACTGTAACTGTAGTCAAAATCCTTACATAGCCATGAAGATGCAAGAAACTTTTATAGCAAAAATCATTAAGTCTATATTCAAGAAAAATTTGTTCAAGTTGAATCTTCATCCTTTGTTTTACTTTGTGATTTATATGTAAAAACTTCTACTAGAAATCCACAAAGGTAAACCTCATTTGTGCAAGAAAAGACTTTAGCTTTTTTATACCATTGCCATTCTTTTTTAGCTTAGGGGCAATGTACAAGGAATGAAATATTAAATCAAACAAGTTCCACTCTCTTGACAACATAAGTCTTCATTCTTCTATGTACTTAATTCTTGAGAGATCAAGTGTTCGAACCTTAGTCCCTTAAGTCAATGAAATAACTACTTCAAAATTCATTAAATTGCTAAAATACTGCTGAAGCTCCATAACCGTATCTTCCTACCTCACACCTATTAGCTTTTCATGAACAAACTGGTCAATAAGTGAAACATAAACCAACCAAAGCCACTCATTTATGTTTTTCCTCAAAGAATATGACAAATCATAAATTGAACACCCTACTAGCTTATCATCATCAATGGAATTACAAGTTTCATCATCTGCACTTATGATATGATTCCCTAAACAAGGAACAAGCAATAGCTTAAGTTCATTAATCTCAACTTGACATTTTTTACCTTTCCAAGGCATCTTAAGTAATAAAAAGCCAACAGAACCTTTTTTTATAAACCAAGATGTTGTTGGATTGATATAATGGACGTGATATACCAAGGTAAAAAATGTTTGGGAATTCCAAGGCAAAAGGCTTGGCTTGCTCAAAAGTATGAGTTAGGATTTTTGGGTAAAATAGTCGAACGATTGTAGAATTTTCAAACATAAAAGTAATTAATTCATTTGCAGTAAATCCAAATCTTAATGCACAATCATAGTGACTCCAACTTACCTCAATGAGTTCTTCCTAGATCTTCAAAAGATGTTGCCATTTTTAAGATCACTTCCACCAACTTGAAGACACATCATCTTTGAATGTTTGGCATGAATCTCAAATATTTTAAATTGCTGAATATTGTTAATGGATTTTTGAATCATTACTTTTATCCCATCAAAAGCTGGCAATAATGAATTTTGTTTTGGCTCTGTAAATTTTCTCAAACTAGAGTCACTGCTTTCATCCCTTTCGGATGATGCTTCCATCTTTAAGACCGTGGGTTTTGCTAAACTTTGTGTTTGATCTGCAGAAGAATTAGCTTGGATCGATTCATGAGTTTTTGTGTAATGTTTATCGATAATTTCATTAAAATGCAATAGCAGTCGTTCAAACAATTACTCTAGATCTTCGCACCGTTCCGTCAAGCACTATTCCACTATGGATCATTGGCTCTGATACCAATGGCATGAGTGAAAATAATGAAGAAAATAAAAAAAAGAATTATGAGCAAATTTAACAAAAGAAATAGGGAATTAGTGAAAAGATAAGAATAATCGAAAGAGATAGAAAGTTGCATAGTATTTCTTTCATTTCATTCTATTGCAAAGAAGTTACATAACTCCCTTAAAAAGAAAACCAGGCAACACACGGTTAATATCACTTGACTAAAACGACGTCAATTAGCTAAAAACGACATAGTATAATATTTAATACGCATTAGTAAAATGTACTTTGATGTATATATTATGGGTATTATGTAGCAAGGGTTGACAGATTTTGGATAAATACAAACGAAAAATATAATTTTATTTTTTGAACCTAGGATTTATTGAAGTTACTATTTTTTTTTTCTTGTGATCTTTGTCTAGAAGATGAATCTTAGCTGAAATTTGGGGTGCTTTGCCCTCTATTAGCTTGGGAATTCCAGTGCAAATTTTAGATGGAATCATCAATCAAACAAAATGTATGTTAGGAAGGAAAAATCATGGTTAAGAAGTGCTTATGGAAACATCAATAAAATATACGTTACGGAATCATTAATACAGACCTATGGAGTCGGGGAGTGCTTGAAATTACCAAGTTGGAAGATTTTATGTATGCTAAAGTCCATCTGTCTTGCTTAGGCATATATATGTTTTTTTTTTTTTTTAGGATTAAATGGTCTTAATTGTGTTAGATGTGAGTAATGGCAAATTGGCAACTAAGAATGGGCAAAGTAGTAAAGCAACTTGGTCAAGTCTTAAACCTAAGCAATTGAAATTACAAGAGCCATAACTTTGCCTAGAACAGTTACGGGTCAGGTATTTGTTATTTTTAAAGTATCTACATCCGAATCTATTTGATTTTCATAGTATCTGAATTCGTTTATTATTTGATTAAATTTAAGTATTACAAATGAATTTCTAATCTGAGTTTGAATATTAGATAGCACTATTAGTGAAATATTTGTAGTTTAACATCCGAATCCATTAAGTCATTTCTTTTGCAAGATAAATATATAAAATCGTACATAAATTAAATTTCAAGTTCAAATTTACTCATAATTAACAACAATCAACTTCTAAATTTCAAAAAAAAAAAAAAACTTAGATAATGAAAAATTTTTGAATAAATATCTATTAAACTATTATTATTTGGTCGTGTTCCAAGATATAATTTAATTTTAGTAGCAAATCATTTCAAGATCTAAGATTTGCCTAGTTTGTGTAACTTTCAGTAATTAGAGTTGCTTGCCTGAACCTTTCCAACAAGCATAAAATTTTCAATATTTTACAAATCATATTTGAATATTAGATATCTAAACGACACAAATAGTAATCCCCAATCCATAGTTTGAATGTATCCAATTATATAGTACCCAAATAAAAAAAACTGAATGGATAGTGCTAGGTATCCCTTTTTTTTACTATCCATCGCCATTCTTAGTTACGCGTAATCCCAATTTTGCTCACTTGCAGTGTCCTACTTTTAAAGTATTGTTTCTGTAATGACCTTTGTCAGTCTCTCTTGTATTCTCCATCCTGAATGGCTCATTTACTTTTGTTGATTCAATCTTAACAACTATTCTACATATGTTTATCTCCAGTTTTCTGGACTGCTGTAGAATATGAACGTCGCAGAGAAAACCTTTTCAAGGAGCTCGAAATCTTTTTTTCAGGTGTGGTACGGTTGTTTCCCTCATAACCAACTCTTTTAAATATGCAACTTTACAACTTTCTTTTGGTATGAATAGTAAGGATGACTTGTTTGATAAATTCGAAGAATAGATTTCATGATATCTTTTGATGCTGAATTTTGATGCCACTTTAAGGCTATTCTTTTTATCCTTTGAATATCTTTGTTGATAAACTATTGCTTTTCAATCTCAAAATGAGAAGCAAAAATTTCTTGTCTGACATAGGGTCCATTTGGATCTCCTATGGATGGTATCCCACCTCTCTGGGAGTGTCGTTTTGTGACTAGACCCCCTAAAGAAAATAAATCTGTTACAATCTCTAAAATGCTCCTTTTTCATGAAAGACAAAAAAAAAAAAAGTCCGCTGCGTTTTCATTGTTAGATGAATTCTATGAGCTGCTTAGATTTTATTTGATTATGACCTCCTTAACTAAAGTAGTTCATTATTATACCTTGGTAATTTCTGAATACATAACAGATGGATTTTAAGCATTGATAGGAATGTGCACTTTTTTCTAGTTTTAAAACCAAAAATCTTGTCATCATTAGGGTAATTGGTTGAACAGACTGAATTCACAGCTGAAGCAAAATATATAATTTTTTATCTTTTTCTTTTACCTTGAAAAAAGATAGACGTGGTTACCAGAACCACTTACCGGTCGTGGCAGCCCTAATTTGGTTTGAGTATGGGAGCCCTATGCGCTTAGGAACCAATCCAGGTGGATCCTTAAAGCTTATAGTTTCCTCTGAAACTGATTAAGGGAACAGAGACATAGTACTAAAGAAGTTAGTTGAAGAAATTAATGGGAATGAATTAGTCTCATTCTCCCCAGCAAGCAATTTACGATTCCCACACCTATGCATGTCCACCTCGCTATCTAACCATAGAGAAATAAGCCTTCAACACTGAAGCACGCCTTTTTTGGTTTTGCATGCTTCTCCTCTACTAGGCTGTTAAAATGATCATCTGAGACAGATTAGAGATGCAGTTTGCTGAATGACGAAAGGGTAAATACCAAGGTTGAATCAGAATTAAGATTTTTGTCAGAGAAATCAAGTCTTGAGAATTAAGAATTCAGATCGTTTAAGTTAGTTTTATCAGCCCACTAAATGACAAAAAGCAATAACGCCTTTAAGAGGACCTAGGAGTTTCTCCTAAGAGAATGTGTCTCACGTTTGCTAGTGATTGGAACATCAGAAAGATCCTTCTAGTACTTCATTGTACTGCGAAACAATATGAATTAATATAATATAATATGGGATGGTTTTCTAGGTTTTTTAATGAGTATAATCTAGAAAGATCCTTCTGTATCTGTTCTCTTGCATTTTGTCTCCTGTTTCTTCTCACAGAATTATAAAATTTATCAGGGGCTTTGGCACCGTTTGTCTACCTTTTTGTATCTGAGAAATAGAATTAGGTGCAGATAGAATCTTTTCTTGTTAGTAATATTTAGTCTATGGAAGTAGTATTATGAGGAAGCAACGAGGCTTTCTTCAGAAACTTCCTATTATTTTTGGCTTCATAAATTGTTGCTGCATAATGTATATTTTCCCTGACCCTTAGAGGTCCATTCGCACATAATTTATAGATGATTTTGAATTGCATGTCCAACTCTGTTATTTATATCACTTCAAATTTCGAATTCGTTTTTCCACTTAAATGGCCATAATTGCAGATTTCATGCTTGTTTATCCTCCTGCTCCGACTGTCTCTCTCCGGCCTCCTCTTGCAGTCAGCGCTGGAGCTATTTCCAAGCTCTTCTATGTTAGCACGTTAAAAATCGAAAACACAAAAATTTAATAAATGCTTTAAAGTATATAGTAATGTCATTTTTTTTAAAATTTTTTTCGTTCTTATGATTAATTAGGTATGCAAAAGAGTTACGACATATAAGCCTCAAGAATAAATTGGGTTTTATACTGACGACATCAATTTACTATGCACTAAACAGTGTGTAACAAAATTATAAAATTTAATTTATAACTTTTTATATAGTTTTTTATCTATATCTTCAAATGAGAATAATTCTATTTATA
>JBBYHK010000023.1:8526561-8538594 GCA_038382065.1 Adansonia grandidieri | reverse complement strand
GGTAAATGATGATACAGTACTATGACAGAAACTTGGAGCTAATTTGAGCTTTTCTGCATTTTTTTTCCTTTCACCCTTCCTACAATTCACTCTGACACATATGACATTATGCATAAGTCAGATTCCAACAAGATATGCTTCTTTTTTTAATGTATAAGTTTGGATGATGACCTATGAATCCCTAGGGGCCATCGAACGACTGCGTCTTTCTCAGATTCCAATGGAGGCCGTCCTGGATGCTGCGTAAGAAGTCGTTGGTGGAATCAACTTGACATGCTGTAGGTACAGGCCAAGGTGCCATGCTGCACAAAAGAGCATCCCCAGCAGCCAACAGTTTTCGGTTCTTTCCATCGAAGGAAGCCCAAGCTGGGCTTCGGCTGTTGAATGGCACCACTACTCGGATCGTTACGTGCTCCGGCAATATCAGGGGTCGAAACGATAATGAATGTGGACAAATTGGTGTGAACAAGATACCGGGAACCTGCAATTGTAGGAGGCATACGACAGCGACATATTTCTCAGTTACATGATCATATATTATTTTCCGTAAAACGTGATATTTTCAAATTCAATGGCAGATATGATGATGTCAGAATGTACCTGTGGGTGGACCATTGATCCTCCAGCTGCCAATGAATATGCAGTGCTACCAGATGTTGTTGATAAAATTAAACCATCCCCTTGCACGCATGTGACAAAGGAATTGTCACAATAGCATTCCAGATTCGTGAGGTACGAGGATATTCCACGGTCGATTGTAACCTCGTTCAGAACAAGAAAAGGTTCTTCCGTTTCGTATTCGTTTTTAGCCGCATCTCTAACTACACGGCATAGCAAGCGGTGTCGTAATGTTATACTGATGGGTCCCCTCAGGACTGAATCAAGGCATTCTTTGAAATGTTCACTATCTAGAACAAGTCAAAGAAATTTTCTTTTCCAATTCCGATATGTGAATTAACAAGCATTTTCAATTAAAATAAGAAATCAATGTTAATCAATACATTCATCTTTCATTAAAGAAATACCTCAAAAAGGTTTAAGGATACGAAAGGGAGTCATAAAGCCCAAAGACCCTAATGAAAATGGAACGATTGGAGGAACCGGTCCCTTGAACATTGATGCTGCCTGCAAAAAAAAAAATTAGATTATTAATGATTCTAAGCATAAATTCATTAATCTTTCACTAGGCTCTAAAGGGCATTCTCCATTAGAGCCGTATACCAAAAGCTTGAAAATCCAGGCAGAGTGCACAAACATTTTTACCTAAGTTTAAAATCCCTCACAAAATATGGCAGAAAAAACTTAATGTAAAAATCGTTTGTTCTTAAGACATTGTGAATTGCACCAACCAGAGTGATAATTTGATAATTCTCAATGGTTTTTCATTTCATTTAAAAATATGGGCTTAAATCGAACCGAAACAACATACCCATAGAACAGTACCATCGCCACCAAGAGTTATCACCAGATCAACTTTCATGTGAAGGAGCGAAATTTCACTGTCTAAAGAACAACATAATAAACTTCTAAATAAGAAATCAGAAAATAATCAAGAAAGGAAAAATAGTTACTTGACAATATACATCAAACTAATTTAGTACTTAATTAAGACCGTAAGCTACATATACCAATAAGCACTGAATTTATTATATATATATATACACAACACCGTTGGTTACTTTTTTAAAATACAAGAACCAATTTAATTAAATTATTTGGTAACTAGAACAACTGAAATTAAATTCAGTTCAATTACAAACATTATCTTACTAATGTTTACATATATGAAAGTTCATGGTACTGAGAGATGACAACAGAACATGAGGAAAGGAAATTATGACCATACGAGAAAATATGGTCCATGTCTTAAAGCTTTAAACTTTGATTATAACTTTTCTAACAGAATACGACCTAAATATTGCAAGAAGTCCTCTCTTCACCTGCAATATTTCACTTAGAAATTTGCGAACTTTAATTCTCAATAGTACTTAAAGGGCTACAAATTAAAGGGTCATTAAGATATGATCAATAAATCATACTAATGGAAAGCATATGCGCAAATATAACACACAAGGAGACTTCATCTTTGGTTGAAAGAACCAACCTAAAAACCCTTACACATAGCAAAATCAGTAATAATTGAAAGTGTTAAGTTTAACTTAATTCACAAATTTATCATTTCAATTAATTCTTTTGTATTAATAATTTTAACAGCGAAAAGGCCTTCTTTAGTATTTAGTAATAATTTATCTTCTTAGGAAGCCAAAGGCTAAGATCATGGTTCTTCATATAATTTCCTCTGGTCTAAGGGAAGGTATCATTTGTGGTGAGCAGGTCATTAGTAAGAATAATTACCAATTTAATTAAGGTTTGGCACGTCAGGGGTATTATGATTTCCAAGAATCAACTTTAGTCATGCTGTTGGAGTATTTAGGTTTAGTTGTGTAATTAGGGATTTTATGTGGTCTTTTATTTATACGTTTTATTACTATGTATGATAGTTTTAGAATTCTAGCCTTTTCAATATTTGCAGCTTTACATCGGTTCGCAGCATATTTGGAGGGCGGATTTATAATAAAACAACGGAGTTATCGAGGAGAATCTTTTATTAGAGTAAATAGACAGCTACCCGCCTTTTTTTCCCTCAAATTTTATACAACAAAGCAAATCAAACTGAAAAGGCAACAGAATAACCATCAAGAAGTCCGACTCACTATAAGCAATAAGAGAACTAAACATAAACATCTAAAGCTTCTGTGCAGGCAGCATCAAAGATATGAGGTATTTGATTCATAATGAATTAGGTATTAATCATAAGTAACTATTTAAATAAGCAGAATTTGACAGCAAAGCATAAATGACTAGCTGCTCACCATCTTTCCATGTTTGTACATAGCTGAAGTCGGATGACTCTGTTAGAAGTTCAACTTTCACACGTGGTTCGACATAAATGTTTAACTTTTTCTTCTCTTTCAACCATCTGGATTCAAGATGAAGAATGAGACCGGCAAAAAGGAATATGCAATAGAAGAAAAAGAATTGGCTCTTTTAAGTCAATATGGCTTCCAACCGTATAAATATAATAGCCAGCCAGCCAATACGCATCAAAGAAGTTAATGCAAACCCAGAGAACTAAAAATTACCAACAATTAGAGCAAAGTTGAAAGGCCCTACGGATATAATAAGTCCAACACCCAGATATTTGATACTTTATCTTAAAGCAATTGATATCACATCCAGCTTAACCCAGCCCAAATACCATCCTGCGTCCAGAACTAGGAAATCCTGCAGTTCCTTGTTTATAAAAATACTTAGCACCTTTTATAAGAAAACAATTAAAGGCAGAAATTTCTTCAAATAAACATTTGTTCCAGCCATGATGGTCAAGGGACAGTGCAATCTAGCAAAAGCACCATGCAACCGTCCAGACCAAGTGTCTTGACTGAGGCATGCACCCTTGAAGGAAAAAGGTTAACAAAAAAGGAAAACATATTTAAGACCCATTTGTTTTCTTCACCTTCTATTACTTGTATTTTAAACAGAAAGGGAAGGACAATGAGTCATTTTCAATAACAAGGTGATATTTTTTATTCACAATTTCTGGTGCGATATGGAAGCGAGAGTTTGAACAAACTTATTTCTCAAATGGAGTTCATAGCAAATTCAGCAAGCATCATGCAACCTGTAACAAATATTTCAAATAAACTGAAAGCTTTTTAAGCTTTAAGGATAGTAAATAGGTATAAGAGCACATACATATATAACCACGAATAGCCCTAGTTCCCAAAGTACAGTAGCATCACCATAAATAGGAAAAGTACCAACAATGAGGACATGGATTAGTCCTTCAGGGAAGGCACAGAGAAGCAGGATGAGATGGTGCATCATAAGCCAATTTTATTATGACCAAAAAGCAGGATGTAAAAGAATTGATTAAAAGCAAAGACACAAGAAACTACAAAGCAACTAATTTTTTTTTCTTTGGATAATTAACTGTAAAGAAAAATGAAAAAACACGCATTATTTCGAATGTCTTAAAAAGTTCTGCAGAAATCGGTTACCAAAAGCAAGTTTCATGAAACCTTGCATTGAGAATTTCACAATTGAAAACATAGTTATCATTTTCAACATCGCACCTGACCATTTGTGCACAAAGAATTCGAACAGAAACTGAATTTGGTTTTGTCAAAATAAGCACAGTCTGCGGGTCAGATTCCCACTTCAAAGAAATCTGGAAAGAAACAAGGATTTACCAGATGACATTAGAAGGCACAATAAGAAAACAATATCTAAATGATATTATTCTAAGAGAAGATATAAGAAAACCAAAAAAAAAAAAGCTTATATCAGTGAAAGATAGAAATTGAATTACTTAAAAATTGCAGCAAACAAAAGCTTCCTAACAGGATAGAGGAAGCAATACCTGTTTACTGCTGCGTTCTGCCGTTGTTATATTTCCTTTTTCAAAAGAGACAATGTCATGTTTGTGCTGCTCACCATTATCACCCTTGCAACACCATAAAAGTTTAAACGAAGCCTGTCGCACAAAACATAGTTTTCAATTATGTGGTCTGAGCATTTATAGTAGTAATAATTTCACAGTCGGTAAATTGGATAGTGTATCCTTGTTAGATTCAATATTATATATTTGTTTACCAACAGGCTATAACTGTAGGTACCTCAAATTAGTTTGAGAAACAGAAAGAAATATGGAAAAGCTGACTCCTGAAATATTAAAAAGCATGAAAGAAAGCTTCCAAAAATTTTGTGCAAACAAAACAAATAACATTAATGATCATCAGGTGAAAGTTAAAGATTTAAGAAAAAGTTCAAAACAGACATATGCTAAGTGAACCAAAAAATTAGTATAATAAGTGCAAATGTATTGATTCAAAGTAGAAGGTAGAAGAAACAAGTACCTTTCTCATCATCTTATTACAATCTACATTGGATTTCGAATCTAATTCTCTGTCACGAAGAACTTCATGGGACCAAATCCCATACTTCATGCAGCCTTTCTCAGAATGCTCATCTGATTCATTCTGCAGCATCAATTGGTTATCAGAGTTCTTTACTTTCCCGCAATCAATATCACCATTTTTCTCGGCAGAGAACCGCTCTGCAATTCGAGCTAGCAAATTTTAAAGAAGTAAAGCATTTATGTGACACTTCTAAGCAAGAAAGAGACGTCAATACATACAAGAGCACAATTGTAACATAGAACCATAATCATTACCATTAAGTATAGGAACTTAAAATTTAGAGCTTTTCGGAGGAATTAAAAGCAAACAAAATATGAAAAATATGACGAATGCAATTAATTCAAGAGCATAAAATGGGAATGATAACAATAATGATCAACAGATATAGAGAAGCCTAAACAAATAGGCTATCCATAATTTTAAGAACTTCTCAGGATTAAGTCATGTTCCATGACCATACTTATAAAACACCAAGTATGGCTATAAAGCAAGTACTGATCTGAAGTGCAGACCTAAACTCCCAACCCTTCTTTTCTTGAATGTTGACACAGAAGAGTATAGTGATAAGGACAACATCCAAGGTCTCCAGATCATATATTTATCTCTCAATCAGATGGAAGGCTTTAAGCCATTTCCTAACCTTTGCACAGAGCCAATATACCCTTCCAGATTGGTCTATGGTATAGGGAGATCAATTTCTAATCCTAACAAACAGACTTCCCACAATTTTAAGAACTTCTCAGGTTTAAGTCAGGGCTTCTACGGCCATATGTTTAAAACTCATAATTATGGCTATAAAGCAAGCACTAATCTAGAGTGCAAACCCAAATCCCACCCCTTTTTTCTTGAATGTTGACACGCGTAATGAGGACAACATTACAAGGTCTGCTACTCATATTTATCGCTCCATATTCTTCCACATTTATCTATGAAATAAGGAGACCAGTTTCCACTCCAGAAAGAGCAAGTGTCGTGAAAGTTTCCCACCACCACAATTCCTCTTCAGTATCTACATAGAGACAACCAAGCAACAAAGAACTCTTTAACATCTCAGTAGCAGTAATGTACAAAAAAGATCCTTTAGCAAGGGTTCACATGGAAGATAAATTTCCCTCTACAAAAAAGTCCAACATTTTTTTCCTCCTGCCTAAACCGTTAGAAGATTTCTGATGATAACAGTCCTCAACTTTATTTAACATATCAGCTACATCCCATAAGAATTTTCTGGGAAAGAGGCATTCAGTCAATCCTTGGGTTGACATCTTCAATCCATGCAACAACAGAGAGAAGGCTCTTTTTTTATCAGTTTCTCCTGACCCATTCTATCGATAACCATCTTCATCCACTGTTATGCTTTCTTTTCAGTGGTTCCAACTTTAGAGAATATCATTTATTTGAAGAAAAGGAAGCTACTAACTACACATTGCAGAAGCAAATCTTGTATAGGTTCCTTGATCAGCCATCTTGCTTAACTATTTTTGCCAGAAGGAAGAAAAACAAAACAAAAATAAAAAACTGCAAGTTGGTTCAGCAATGTAGGAATCTGACAGGGTTGAGTGATAAAATGTTTAATTAAACCAACATAATCTTAGGGGGGAAAAAACTCTGAAAACGACTTTAATTACTACTTACCGTGTCCAACAACCAAAATAGGCACTGAAATTCACACGGGGTTGAGATTCTCTCCATTACTTTTTTGTCCATTACTTTCCAATACGCTAATCATCACCATTTACATTTCTAGGGCCCATCCATTAATTGTGGAAGTCATACTTGTGAATGATGATTAAACTTGTATTGGATAATAATGGACAGGAAAGCAATGGAGGAGAGCCAAACCCATTCACAAGGGTAGATTTCACTTTTGTTATCAACAAATAGTCAATATTTTCTTGCCAGTACGTTAACGTGGCTAAAACCAGAAGAAAACAAAAAGCAGCAAAAGAAAATTGGACCTCAAACAATAGCTTCTGCCAATTTAAGATTGAAAAGTAAAAATAAAAAGTAGTTTGGAAAGAAATTACTTATTTCTATTGCAGTACAAAATTTTATATGAGATGGAGCAAAAAATAACTACAAGTACTTGAAAAAATTATTACAGGGGCAATTCAAGAAAATAGTTGCAACAGAATGCGTGTGCCAGATACGTCAAACAAAGAAACTTGAAGATGGAATCTTTGATACAAAAGTACTTAGTGAAAAGTGAGTTACCAATCTCTTGTATTTTAGGATTAAACATGAATTTATGCTGATAAACAATGTAATTTATAAGATATGAGAAACAGAAAAGTCTGTTCTGATGCAACGTAAACCTTCTGGCGCTCTCAAACACAACCTTCAAGTAACTATAGCAACCAATTCATACAAAAATGTTGAGCATTTCCAATAAACCCCTAAATAGATCACTTTGAGAAGATCAAAAATGGATGATGACAATTTCTATCCAAGTGACTGAAGTTACTTAAATATACAACTAAAACTCTATATGTGAACTTGAACAAGGTTTGTTGCTTTGACAGTTTTTCAGGATGCTATCAAGTTTTCATTATAACTAATCCAAACCAATGGAACATCAAATTCTTTTAGATATGCTGCGATGATTCTCTAATGGAAGTAACAAGATGACAGATAGTGCTTTGAAAGTTAAGCAAGTACCTTCTAATACTCTCTTATTTCGTTCATTCCAAACCTCCCAGAAGAAAAGACACGGAAGCATAATTCTTATCATTTCCATTGCATTATCTAGAGAAGACCGAATCCACCAACGTTGTAGCATTTCACAGATATTGTTGCCTGATACTGGAATAGCCAGAATCAAAAGAAAAAAGGAAACGAAAACGAAGGTCCAAATATTCGAAGCGATGAAAATACTTCTTCCTATGTTTTGCAAAATTAAGGCCATATGAAACCTCTCCATTTCATTCAGTAAACCTAATGAGAAATCCGACTGAAGTTCTAAAATATATTTCATATCAATCCAGGCTAGACTGAAAGCTGAGAAATCAGTAAGGCTGCTTATGCATGCTCCGACCAGTTTAGTTGTGAAGGATGAGAATAAAGATCAGCTAAATATTAGATAGAATAAGACTCTCTTTGGACTGGAGTGGCAGCAAAAGTACTGTTAAATTAGAGCTTTTGGAAAGCACTGTTGCATTAAAATCATTTGACATGACTAATAGCATGAGTTTTCTATAAGAAAATCTTATTAAAATTGCCTAACAGCTTCACATTGTAACTCTTTTAGAAATTCTAAAGTTGAAGTTTCAGCTTTTAGTCTTCAGAAAATGATTTTCAACTTTTAAAATACCTCACAGTTATTTTTCAAACCCCTGTTTTGCCTAGCTTAGCATCATGGAGTGGAGAGGTTGCTCAAGAATTTTGGACCAAGCTGGAAGTACAAATAAAATGTCAAACTGGAAAAGGGATGACAAGAGGAAAGGTCAAGAGAGAAAATGGGATGAAGTTCACAGATAGGCCTCACACTTCAAGCTAATATTTGGAATGACCATATGGTTCCAACACAGTTATAACCAGTGTAGATGGTGCAGTAGCTAATTAATCAAAAGCAAAAAGGCTTCAAAATATGATGTTTCTTTCTAGGGTTTCAAAAAGAATGGGAGATAATGGCACTAGAATATCAAATTTAATGCTATTATAGTACATAAAAAAAGCCCTTCAAACCATTACGACAAATGTATCAACCCCAGTGACACTGCATATAAGAAAATCAGCCCACCATACCTCCTCCTCTATTGCTGATCATAATTTCACTTCCAAAAAATTTGTTTGCGATTATAAGGTTCTCACTAATACTACTGTTGCAAGTTTAGCAGCCTCTGAAGGGCTGACATGCTACTTGTCCTTGCAGAACTTAAATATGAAAAACAAATCATGCTTTTGCAAAAGAACATATGGCCAAACATGCTTTGCTTGGAGCCTTTTGAGGAGTATTTTAAAATTAAATGATCTAAAGGGAATGTAACATTCTCCGATTAAAAACTTTTAATCTTTAGCCAATGTAATATAAATCAATGGCCATCTTAATAGGTGTTCAGTAGGCTAAACTATTGACTTTAACATAAAAATTTTCTGCTATGAATAACTACATGTGACTAGATAAGAAAATGAAAATTAATCTTCACATGACCACGAACTTTTCAGGTGTTCTTTTATTCCTTCTTAATGGCTACAAGAATTATGAGGCTAAATGCCAAATGTTGTGCCATCGAGAAACAAATTGTCTACAAAACAACCTTGTATTAGTAGCAGGAGGAAGACCAATGAGAAGTAAAGATTCAAACCAGGAATATGAAACTGAATATGCACCATTCAGTTAAGCAATTGACATGGTCACCAATATCTTTTAACTGAGCTAGATTAGGTCATAGGTTTAAATCAAACAGTTAGAAAAAGAATCCTAGTCCATAGTTTTTGTTAAATCAAGTTCAAGCCAACATGGACAAGGAAATAAAAAAAAAGAAACACATATGACAGAACAGCCATGCAGTTTAATCTTAAAAACCTGTACGCTCCATCTGTAAATTCCTGGTTCTCTCCAGCTCATATCTACGTTTCCATTCAGCAGCCTCAGCTTGTGCAGAAGCCTTTCCTTCAGCAGCTCTTCTTAAAGCCTTTGCAACAGCTAGTAATGTGTTCAAAATAATAAGCATCAAGAATGAAATAAACAACAGGTACTTCAATTGGAAGACATAAATGCATTTAAGAATGGAGGGAACATACTTCTCAAAGCTTCTGAGAACTCTATAAGATGTTCATCCATTCCTGCAACAGGAGTTTGTTGAAGAAGTTCTTCCACTGCCTTCTCAGAATGGAAAAGAGAAAGTGAATCAACACAGCTATTCTCTGGTTTCGAGCATGAAACACTTGCATCCCCATGTCCAAAGGAAGCCTGTTCAAAGTTAATATATATGACATTGATTCCAATAAGAAAACAAAATATGCCTCTTCAAGATACATAAACCATTGATGAAGGACGTAACCGATGACAATGTTAGTAACTGTAACTCATGGTGATAGTAGGACATGTTAACTGACAAAAAGAACCTTCAGTAAACATGTTAAACACACAGAGAAACATTCATGAAGGACATAATTGCATCAAATTCTCTAAGGCCTTGGTTGATTGTTATTTTTGTTACTTGAGCAAAAAAGTATTTGGAACAAAAATGATATATGCACTTTTTTAATACACAAAAACTAAAGTTTTGAGCTTCATAAATAAAATAAATAAATAAAAGCCTCTACATAGAAGCATGCGGTTTGAATTCATATTTCAATTTAGCCATATATTTATTTTTAATCAAAATATGATTTCCTATTTACCATTTGCTTGCACTTTATAGCATATTGTAGCGATGGAAAAAGTAAGTAGTAAAAAAGCAACAATTAAGTAAAGCCTAGATTTGTAAAGATTGAAAATCATTAGTTGTTTCAACTGGTCTAATCTTTCACCTTTTTTTTTTTCCTTATCATAATTCTTCCTCATGCAACACACCATAAACTTACCAGTGCCTAAAGATAATGAAATAACAATTCAAAATAGACTGCCTTATAAATGTCCAAAAATCTATTTTAAGGAAAAGAATGGTGCCATCAACAAATTTAACCATATGAAGCACAATGATCATCGGTAATTCTTCCACGTGCCCTCTTATATGGAAATTAGAATAGTTCCAGGAGTAAACGTTAGTCAATTCTTCCATAAATACGATGATCCGCAACAGGATTCAAGAAAGTTCTAAAAGTAGGTTTGTTTAATATGCAGAAAAAAACTCCAATAAGAGACGTAAATGATTCCGACAAAAGAGACCGAGAAAGAGAACTAAACATCCCATTGCCTGTTTAACAGGCCAACACATAGCTCAGGTCAACCAAAGCCAGATTGTTAAGAATCAACGGCGAGAGGCGAATTTTATAGCGGAAATTGTACAATGCAGCAGAGGTGCATGAATACACAAAACTTTCATCTCCAAGAACTAAAATTTCCAACAAAACAATTGAATTTCCTATATTATGAAAATACACTATGAAATTCCACAAAATACTAGAAGTTCAGATCTTCTAGAAGTCCGATACTATCCGTTTCAATTACCCAATTCATAATTTTCACATAGCTATCCAATTCTGATTAATTAAAGTTTCTAAAAATTTCTGCTTTTCAGTTTCACGAGTCGTAACTATAACCCAAGTATAGCACTACCCATATTATATAGAAAAATGATAGAATTCTTTAACCAAAAAAACAACCCATATACAGAAAAATCAAAAGATATATATAATTTAGTACTGAGAAACAAACCCCAATAACACCAAGCCAAAAAAGCCCAACAAGAAAAGTAAAAAAAGAAAATAAATAAATTAAACATGTAAACAAGGCATGTAAGATCTGCATATTATTAAAAAAAAAGATGCAGAGAAAAAGGAAGGAGAAAAAATCTGATTACAGTGGAATCAAGCTTGCTGGGGGCCATGGCTGAGGCTGGGTGGAAGGGAAAGAAGGGCAGTTGAAAGAAGGAGAAACAAGAAAGGTGAAAAAGGGATGATGATTTTTTATAAAGCTGTAAGCACTGCAGCTATTGCCATGAAAACAACATGTGGCATATTAATGTTGAAGTTGCAGGAAGAGGCTTGATTTGGTGAATTCTGTAAAAATGGCAGTAAATAATTTGATTTAATTAATAAAAAATCATTCCTTTTTTTTCCTTTCTAAATTCTAAATCCTTTCCTTTCCCCTTTCCCTTTCCATTTTCCCTTCTACCATTTTCCAACCCCATAAAAATTGTTAGGTAGTCAGACAATGTGGAGATCAATCTGGTACTCCAAGGCATACAGTGGCCTCTGTCTCTTTGATCGCCACGTGGCAGAGATATTGCTTCACGTCCACTGCCCAAAGTCAAACGGTGATGATCTTGATGACGAAATCCATCCAATCCTCTTTGACTACGATATATGAACTTTTCTTTCTTCTTCTTTGACAATCAATTTGTAAGTTTTCGTCTTCCTTGTTACATCGATGAACAGCTGTTTTTTT
>JBBYHK010000023.1:8484888-8502783 GCA_038382065.1 Adansonia grandidieri | reverse complement strand
CTATATCTTTTGCTTCTATTGTCGAAATTTATCGTGTGTTTGTTTTCCTGCTAATATAATTTCAAGAGGCATTGCAAAACAGAAAATAATCCAACTTGGAAATTTGACTTTAAGGATGGAGCCAACTAAATGCATAAGAAAGTTAAAGATTAGAAACCTCTTAGAGGGTGAAATCAGGATAGAGCTGTGGCTGCTTACCTCTATATTGCTTGTAAGCAAGAAGACAAACCGCGCAGTGTGAAAGGTATGATTTCCATGTGACACTGAATGAACATATATTTTGTTAGCATGTGTTAGAATCCCCTAACATGTTAAGTTCAATAAAAAATATGCTCTACAAAGAAATTGGTTGTGCAAAAGAATATACCGTGAAGCATTGGAGGTGAAGATGGGTCAATCCATGGAAGAGGGAGAAAAGAAACATGTTGGGCACTTTGTGGGTGAGTGATGCTAAATTAAGTAACCCATCATTTTATTATTGTAGTTCTTTCTTCTTTGTCCTATACACTTGTTTATTTTTGCTTCTTGTTAATGTTGTGTTTTTCAGATTTGTCTTTCCAACCACTGACATTCACAAACTTACAGAGACGTTTCTGTTTCCATCTTAGTCTGAGTAATATCCAACAGTTAAAGGCTACTCAAGAAGCTCCGCAAAAATCTTATATAAGGTAATTTTAGTTTCAAATTTTCGCTTTTAGCTGAAGCTGAAAGCTTCTCTGGTTATTGCCTAACCACCAAGAATGGTTTGCAATAGGTGCCAATAATTTTAACCTGTCTATTATCTTGAGTGGTGCTTGAAAGCTTTCACTCTATAAGCTGCTCTCCATGATTCCCAGTGAGAGGCACTAGAGAATTATTAGCCATGTGGTTCTACAAATGTTGTCTTTATTATCCCCCTTAGGCCACAAGTTATAGTTTAACAACTTCTATTCTTGTCTACTGCTACAAGAGAAGCCCAATATCAGTTGCAACTGCATGCTGTAATTTACATAATAAACTAAGTCTCGAAGGATAAGAAGCTTCTCAAAGGTTAGAAAGTTGAGATACAATCATTTCACGTCCCATTTCTAGGCTTATTAAAGGTAACAAAACCATTTGGATGCATATATATCCCTAGCGATAGGAGTGGCTGAAGGACAATCGCAAATTCAAGGACCTCCATCCCCATGCTTCAAAGCTTGTTTTAAGAAATTTTTTTTTAAATGTTATTTTTAATTTAATCTATTTTATTTTATTAATTTTAAGTCATATATAATTTCATGTATATTTGAATCTTTATACTATATTATTACATATATTTACTATTCATATGATAATTATAATATATATAATAAATATAAAAATAATAAATTATATATTGTTTAAAAGTGGGTTGGACTTCAACTTTAAATATTGTAGTCAAAGTATAGTCATTTTTTAATGGGTCTCGTTTCTTTTTCGAAATCAATTTTTTAATATAATATTTTTATTCAAATTTTTTTAAATATTAAATAAATAACTTGATTTGTTAAAAGATTTATTATGTACAATAACGAGTTCAAAATTTATCATATACTTAAAAAATTATTATATAAACCTTTTTGTAAATTATAGGCCCAATCAATCAAATTAATACTCATCGAATTTTATTTTTTTTCATAACTTACTTACACTTGGCCGCAAGCCTCTAAGTCTCCCAATTTTTATTCTTTCACAGTAAATTATATAAAAATTTGAAAGGTAGGGCTTCGAAAAGAGATAAAGAGGCTCAATCAGACATTCTATAAATTACATAAACTATTCATCTTCAAACAAGTAAGGAACTCTAGCAGTCTGTGTTTGCAATCTTGTATGGGTGTCAACCAGAAACAATTAGTCTTAGGATTTAAGGATAATATTTGACCAAAGATTGACTGATTCTTGGGTTTTCTTATTCGTTCATAATGAAAGAAACAAAAAATGTTTTAAATGAATTAAAGAATCAGAACGAAATGGATACCTTGGTGACATCGAGAGATTAACAATGATGATAGAAACACAGCGGAAATGACGACAGAGAAAACCCCCTCTCCAAAACTCAAATTCACGCGGGTATCAGATGTTCTTCATATGGCAATATTTGCCTTAACCTTTTTTTTTTTTTTTTCCTGTTGTCAATTGTGACCAAAAAAAGGAAAAAGAAAACTAAAGTGACTTGAAGATTTATATCCACATGTAACTATGCTCAACGGAGGAAAATATTATGGCAATGGAAAAACAAGCATTCAATTTTATTCTTTTCCATCGTTTAATTAGCTAGGTTGGCAAAGATTGAAGTATGCTGCATTTTCCAGCGGAAAAGCAAATTTCAGCAATGATATGAAGTGCAACTACTTGAAGGAACTCCATGACCAAAAGTTATAAACAAAACACTCATATCTGATGCCACGGAATCCAGCTTTAGTTGCCAAGGCTTCAAATTCTAGTTTGGTCCGTTCCGTCCCTCCCGGTTCTTGTGTTATCATGCACACATCCATCTGTGAAATGCTTCTCACATAATCATTAGCCTTGGGTACAAGCGGGAGGACAGCCTCAACCACTATAACTTTTCGGTCATCTGGAATGGCATTGTAACAATTCTTCAATAGCTTCAAGCAATGATCGTCGCTCCAATCATGAAGAATCCACTACAAAATGTGCAATTTATGTCATTAATTTTCCATCTCATATGAACAAATTGTGATAAAGCGAGAAACAACAAAACGAAAATCAATCATCCAAAATGCAGTAACTAAAAAGAGCCTAATAATTGACGATTACTGTTGAGAGATGAATGAATATATTGCAACTTTGAATTGTGCACGGAAAACAAATTCAATGGAAATCATGTACATCTTACCTTCATAAAAATTGCATTTCCTTTAGGAACCTTTTCTAGCATATCTCCCCCTACATGTTCGACTCCTGTAATTATATATATATATAAATGTTGATTATAATCTATTAGTGTACAATCAAGGTATAACAAAGTAAACGAGCAAAACAAGTAATTTTGTAATCAAGGAACTCCAAAACACAAGAAGCCATAAATTGTGTTTTTTTTCTTTTGAAACTTTTGGTTTTTCAAATGATTAAATTTTTTCTTTCGAACACAATACTACAACTGAATTGAGGAAGAGAATGCACTAGTAATAGAACTAGAAATGTAACTCAATTTGTTTATATAATCACTCTTAAAAATGAAATCTTAAAGATTTACAATTTAAATCCTAATATTTACAATCCCTTCTCTTATTTTCAAACTGCAATATCTTCTGTACTAAAAAATGCCATAGTAACAATTAGTTGGATATTTCACTTCCAATTTTGGTTTTGGACTGAGGAATTAAATAGTTTTCCCTTAAAAAAAGGGGCTATGGCTATGACTTTGAATAATATATGAGCCAAGATGTTACCAGTGAAGGCTGAGACATGCCGTATAACATGAGGCAAGTCAAAATTAATTTCTTTCATAGAGGGATATTTGGAAGTGATAATGCTGAGGGTGACTCCAAGACCACCACCAACGTGAACCACACGTTTTAGTTGTTCAAAACCCTTGCAGCTCTCCAGGATCTTCTTCAAAACTAAAGTTGTGTGATTGATCATTGCAGTATTAAAAATTGATTGACTCTTGCGTCTCTGGCAGGATATTCAAATGCATTTGCTCTATGGACCCTCTCAAATGAAACTCCTCCTTCAAAAATGGCATTTTTCAGCTGCGCCCTAGCATGTGAATCATCAGGAAGGAATTTGTTAATTATAAGACCTAAATATTTAAGTATATCTAAAAAGCTATACAAAGTTAATAGTTAGGCGAAGTGGGCAATTCTGTAAGTTAAAAATAAAGTAACCAAGCTAGCCATTAGAAGTTAGAATTAAATTTAGTATACCTTTAGCACCATTACTAACCTTACAATAACACGAAATAGTTTCATTTATTATAAAAAAATAAATATTATATTTACAAATTACAATCAACCATGCATTGTAGATAAGAGTTTTTTAAAGAAGTATATGTGACTTAAATATTTATATATAATTTGGTAACCAAACTATATATATCACTTCTCTCTTATAAAATAAAAATTTGTAATTAGGTATATAGGAACTTGTATCCATAAATTAAATTACCACGTAAATCAACATCATTATAATAAAAGCTGACATGATTTGTTTGACCAAAAGTAAAATGAGAGTTAATTCTCAAGGAAGTGTCAAGTAATATAACTAGTAGGAGACACATGACATTTAGATTTATAGTCATAAAAAAAATTGAAAAATTTTTTGTGTTCAGTTTGAAATTACAAATGAAAAATAAAATAATTTTGTTTCAAAAAAAATTGAAATTAAAAAAAGGAAAAATTAAAAATTTTGAAAAAAAAAAAAAAAGAAAAGAAAAGAGAAAGAAGAGTTAAGGAGAGAAAGCGAAAGAGGAAAAGGCAAGAGAGAAAAGGGAGTGGCGACTAGCCATTAGTCTAATCAACAAATTAGATCAGCGCTAATCTAGCTTTGCCCTCGCCAAATAGCCGTCAATCTATATGATTTAAGGCTGATTAACATTAGCATGCCTTGTATCGATCAATCAGCCTCACTTTCTTCCTCTCTCTTCTTCTATCTCGACAACACTTCTTCTCTTTTTTTTTTTTTTCTATTTTTTTTATTTTTTTATTTTTATATTTTCCCATACTAAGTCTTTTTAGATTCTACTTATGACTGAATTTTTTATATTATAAATTTAAAAATTATTTTTTTTTAAATTCTACCTATGATGTAATGTTTACGAATTATCCAACTTAATATTCCATAGACAATTAATGCTTTATTATTGGTCATATGAAAGTTACACCAGCTTTTCGTTACAGGCTTAGTTCTTGTGAGATAATGTCTTAAGAATGCAATTCAAATATTTAATTATAATTTTTTTTAAAAAATACTAAATTGAGAAAAAGTAAAATATTGATAAAATTTGGATATATTTAACTAAAGCAATATCAGAATATTTATAATTTAACTAAGCAATATCAAAATATTTAAACTCCATACTATTTGGTCATAACTTTTAGTGCTTTATCTGGGAATTCAGTGTGCATGTATATTAGCCGATGAAAAACCAAAACAGTAGCAGCTTAGCACCAAGTAATAGAAGTATACAGCAGAGGATAATATTAAATGTAAGCGACTATTATCAGCAAATAACACATGCAACGCTTGTTTATATCTTCAAATTTTGTTCTCTTTCAATTTAGTTCTTATGTCGATTATATTTCACTCAGATGTGGCTATAATATCAAAATAGGCCTAGACAATATAAGTAACAGCTAAAGCAACATTTAAGAGCACGATATTAAATTGTAAACTATATAATTAATGAAAACATAATATATAAAGCACGTTAAATAGTATTAAAAAATTTAAATTATATAGAAAAGTAGAGTACTTATAATAATAAACGATGACAATTATAAATTAGAAGCGCATACTAAATTTGAGAAGAAAGACAAACTGAATATGAAAACACAAACTCCTTTTATTTTTTATTTTTTTGGAAAACTAGAATATAAGTAAGACACTTACACTTCATCCACAAACATTAAAATATTATACAATTATTATGAAGGAAAGGAAGGAAAGTGAAAGAAATTTCTAAAAGCGAAATGAAGGCTTAGAGAATGTTGTAAGCTATCACAAGTATGTTTTCAGCTCTATATTTTCTAAAGAAATGAGGTCTTCTTATATAGAGATAGGGAGAGGCTTTATCTTCTATTGGTGGTTTCCCCTTTATGGTAAAGATTCTATGATTGTATTCCTTTATGGTAAGATTTCTTGATTTTTCCTACAGTATTGGGTTTTTGGTGATTAAATGTGTCTTGCATTATTGTTATATTTTTCTTGTAGTTTTTTTAGATTCGTTTTGTTCATACTTTTTTTGTGCGGTTACCACTAACTAAAGTTTAAAAATAATTATTGCATTCAGAGCTATTTGGACAAGTATCCACCAACTCATAAAAGAGGAAAATAGAAAAACAAAATAAAACTCAAAACAAATACCTCCAAAAGAGATGTAAAGTAGGAGACTTTACAGTAGGATCACTTAAAGAATCGAAAAGAACGATTTGAATTTATAGTGTAATACGATCCTGTTCTTCAAGTACCATTTCTTTTCCAAGCAAAAATACTATGTTTGAGTAAATTTAGATAGGGCAAAACCCCACTATAAATGTGTTAACAAGAGAATCAAAGAAATTGCTAGGAAAGTATAATAATAATAATGCAAGACAATATTATAGAGAGAGAGAGAGAGAGAGAGAGAGATAGATAGATCTTATTAGAAATGAATTCAATCACAGAATACTTATCAGCAAGAATTCATCAATAGAAAATCAAGTTTTTTTGGTGTTTAACTTAATATGCTATCTACCAACGATTTGTTTCACTATCTTAACGCAATCACTTAATAGGACTTGCTAGAATACGCAAATTTGGTGATAATCAGATTTTCTTTCAAGGTGTAAGCCATTTTGTTTACTCTTAATAAAAATTTTAAAGTACTCATTTATTTCTTATTCAAGAGATTCAAATGAAAATTAATATAAAATCTTTGTGGATTATAATAAGATTTTGAAAAATTTATGGGTGAAATTTTATGTACGTGTATTTATATTTGCCTTTACAACATACCATTAACGTTACATTAAAGTTGTCCCCCTAATTGAGAAGCCAATTGGGGGTAAATTTTGTATTTACCATGAAATTGAGGGCTGAAAATTAACTAGCCTTTTTTTCTTACTTTTAATTTTTAATTTTGTGTTTTTATTTTTATTTAATGTATTCAAACTGTATTTATGTAATTTTATTTTTTATTTATTTAAATTTTGAAATCTTAATAATTTATCTTTTAGATTTTAACATTTTCATGTATTGACATTGTGTTTTTTTTTGTTGTGTCGTTTTTAATTATTTTTATGTTGCTTTTGTGTCGTACAATCATATTTTGTTCAAAATTACAATTGATACTGTTTAAATAACTTTCAATTTTGAGTCATGCATCATCATGTTCAATTCATGACACGTTAATTATTTATTTTATATAAAATTTAACATGTTATTTATCTATTCATATGGTGTTTATATAATTTTTTATATTATATCGTGTTTCAATTATTTTTCTCATATGTTCATAATGTGACAAATTTTTACACATATGTAACACTCTGAATACGATTATAACATAAAAAATATAAATACAATATGCAATAATTATAAACAATTAGCATTGCTTACCACAAGTTGCAATTAATAGGGAATAACATTCATCTTATTTTATAAGATATGTGCAATCTTACACTTCTCGCACTTTATTTGAGTTTTATTTTTTTGAAACTATTTAATATGTAATTTTTAATTAATATAACATAAAACATAAAAATGATTGAAATAGGTAATTTACTTTTACGTATAACATAATAGATACAGAAATAATTAAGATTAATATTTTATTCGTGTTTCTCGAATATGGGTTAATTTTTATCCATCAATAAATTGTAAAAATAAAATTAAGGATATAAGATAATTAAATGATAATTAATCATAACACACATACACAATTTTTTTATGTTGGTTAAACTTTCACTTATACTACATCCTATTAAAACTTTATAAAATAATTATAATGAGAAACTATGTTTATAATTATCTATTTTTATAGATTTTGACACATTTGTAAATTCGTTCATGTTAGTGCTATTATTTCGCGTTGTATTGAGTTTAAGTTATTTTTTTGTCGGGTCTAAAGTTGTTAGGTCTAATTGGTATTATTCAAATTATTCTTAATTTTATGTCACATTTTTCCTATATTTATGTTGTAGTCTTTTTTTATGTTATGTCACATTTTAATTATTTTTCATGCATGTTTGTATGTGTCATATAATAATTGGTTCTTAATTTTTCAGAAAGGTTATATTAATTTTTTTATTTTTATATTATTGAATAAAAATTATTATCTTGAAAACTATCGATAAAAATTAAAATATTAAATAATTATATGAGATAATTTAATGTAAGTAAATTTTTTAAAAAACTTTGCATGTCAAATGAAAAAAATATTGTGATGATTAAACAGGGAAAAAAAACTATGTTAAGTACTATTATAAATTATTAGTTATTGGATGAGTTATTGTGTTTATATTTTATAATTTTTGTTACTTTTTATTTCTTAATATGAAATAAATAATGAATATAAATATAATTTGAATGAATTAAATTTTGATATTATCTTAATTTTTTTAATGAATCAAATTTGTATATTGTGTACTTTTATATCTATATTTTATTTTAAAATTATCTTTAAGTAAATAATAAAATCAAATTTTTCTCTCAAACACTAAGGTATATGTATGTATATATAATCATCTTGAGAAAAAATAAATGAAAGAGGGAAGAAACACACCAACTATCAAGGAAGATCTTGCCTTGAGACAAGGCCACCAACGGGCCAAGTGAAACCCCATCTTCATTTCGGAAACAGGCGTCAGACTATAGAGCCTCTGAGGATTAGCCTGTTCGTCATCATCCACCACGGAGCAGCCAACAATACCATGGCTGGCTAAAAGTCGAAGGATGCGATCCAGCATCAAGAGGGCCTCTGGGTTCTTGGTAGGTAATTGTGTTGCTATCTCCTTTGGGGAGAGCTTGGCATCTGGGCCAGCTTTGGCGATGATCTCAAAGATGTCAAACTGAACTATTGCATGCATAGACATGGGCAGCACATAAGAGGTGACGATCTTGACGGCATACGAGAAGCTTTCTTGATCTTGCTCTGTATCGCTCCTGTTGCCATAAAATTGATTTTTCTGCTGAAGATTCCACTGGAGAGCAAAGTTCTTTTTCTTTCAGTGAAAGTTGAATATTTGGACTTGTTGTATTTGGAAATTGGAAAGAATCAGATGTATAGAAAAATTTTAGGAAAGCTCTTTAATGTGAGCTTTCCCCGGGCGTTTAACCCCCGTAACCATAAACTAATTAAGAGGTTTTAAATGATTTTTTCAATTTTTAAAAATAATTTTAAAAATTAATATTATTAAATTTTAACATATAATTATGTGGATTATAAAAATTTAAATTTTGGATTTATTTTTTACTTTGAATCATTATTTAATTAATAAAATCATTCTTTATTTGAATTTGATTATATAAATTTATAAATATTAATATAAAAACATTTTTAATATTTTAATAAGAATTATCACGTATGAAAATTTATATAATTATAAAAAACTTTAAAAATGATTATGATATGAGAAAATAAAAGATCACATGAATACAAGAATTTAATATTTTAAGTAATATTTTATGTCTGATGGAATTGCATTTTACATGTAAATCATAAAATCGGTGGTCCATTTTAAAAAATATAGAAATCTTGTTTACTTCAAAATTACTAAAAAAAATTAATTTCCACATATATAATATATTTAATAAAAATTAAAAAGTTATATTGAAAAATTATTTTTAATTTTCTTAAAAGATATTTTACATATATACATTACAATTCCTATAATGTTTTATATAAATCTGTAATGTTTGTATGTAATTCAATAATATTTAAATGTAACAAATTACATATACCTATAAAGATTTCTTATATAAATACATTACCTATAACATATATTACATGTAAACATTACCTACACTCTAATGATTTACGTAAATTGTAATATATATATATATTTGTTGTAATTTTTAGTTGTGGTTCTTACCAACTAACAAAAAAATCTAACTTTTATCATAAAATTAATTTTTTATTTAGATAATATATTTATTACTAATATTAAAAAAATACTAATAAAAAATATATAAAAAAATTTTCCACTTCAAAAATTTCTAAAAAATTAATTACCTACATAAATAATATATTTTTTAGTTTAATAATTTATTTGGATATATTAATAATAATTATATTTTATTAAGAAAAAATTAATTTTATAAAAAATATATATTTTTTATTAGTTGCTAAAATTACAACTAAATATTATGGAAATTACACATGAATATTATAATTTATATAATATTTATATGTATTTGTGTTATATGTAATGTATTTGCATAAAGAATCTTTGAAGGTAATGTTTTATATAATTTATTGTATACAAACATGACCAGATTATATACAAATATTACCAGTTTTACATAAAAATATTACTGAATCTGTGATATATATAAAACATTCTTTGAAGAAAATGAACAATTAATTTTATAAAAATTATTTTTTATTTTTATTAAAGATATTATATATGTGGGAAATTAATTTTTCAGTAATTTTTGAAGTGAAAAATTTTCTTATTTTTTTACTTTAATAATTTATTTAGGTATATTAGTAACAATTATATTTTATTAAGAAAAAAATAATTTTATAATAAAATATATATTTTATTAGTTGGTAAAATTACAAGTAAAGATTACTAAAATTACATATAAATATTACATACATAATCTTTATATGTGATTGATAATATATAATATATTTCTATAAAAAATCTTTGAAGATATACCTACTCAAGGGCCGAGCTACCTATACAAACCCAAAGGCCCGATCGATATTTGAGAGGGTTTGGACAAAAATATTAAGCCCGAACAATGGGCTTGGACAAAAAAGATAAGCCCAATTAAAAAATGGACAAGGCCTTAGGTTCAATTTTTAAAGTTTGAGCCTGGCCTGACCCGACCCATTTTACTATCACATTATATATATTTATTTTATATTTTATGTATTATGTAATTTTTGTTATAAAAATAATACATATATATAATATTATAGTGTAAACTTTAAAAACTAAGTTAAATTATTTATATTTATAAATTTAATAAAATTCTTTTATTAAATTAATAAAGATTAAATTAGAAAATTATATTTATAAAAAAATTATAAAAAATATAATATGGGCGGGCTTGGACTATCTATTTACAAATATGGACGAGTTTGGGCAAACTTCGAGGCCCATATTGTCAGCCAAGCTGAGCTTAAGCAAACATATTTAATGTTAATACCATACTCAAGCTCGACCAAATTCGACCCAGTTTGACCCATAAGCAGGTCTATTTGAAAATAATGTTTGTATGTAATTTGTTACATATAACCATTACTAGATTACATACAAATATCATAAGTTTTACATAAAAACGTTATCAAATCTATAATGTATTATGTAAAATATTCTTTTAAGAAAATTAACGCTAATTTTCTTAAAATTATTTTTATTTTTATTAAATATATTATATATATAGGAAATTAATTTTGTAGTAATTTTTGAAGTGAAAAATTTTTCATATTTTTTATTTTAATAATTTATTTGGGTATATTAGTAACATTATATTTTATTAAGAAAAACTTAAATTTATGATAAAAAATATATTTTGTATTAGTTGGTAAAATTACAACTAAAGATTACGGAAATCACACATGAATATTATAATTTACATAATATCTATATGCAATTTGTATTATATGTAATGAACTTATGTAAAGAATATTTGAAGATAATATTTATATGTAATTTGTTGCATAGAAATATTATTAGATTACATAGAAATATTACAAGGTTTACATAAAAATATTATCAAATCTGTAATATATTATATAAAACATTCTTTTAAGAAAATAACTACAATTTTCTCAAAATTTTTTTAATTTTTTATGAAATATATTATATATGTAGGAGTGATTTTTGTAGTAATTTTGAAGTGAAAAAATTTTCATATTTTTTTACTTTATATTAGTAATAACTATATTTTACTAAGTAAAAAAATTTTGTGATAAAATATATATTTTTATTAGTTGGTAAAATTACAACTAAATATTACGAAAATTACATATGAATATTACAATTTACATAATGTTTATATGTAATTTGTGTTATATATAATGTATTTATGTACAAAATCTTTGAAGATAATATTTGTATGTAATTTGTTATATACAAACATTGTCAAATTACATATAAATATTACAAGTTTCAATAATATTTTATGTAAGTTTGTAATATTTGTCTGTAATTCGGTAATGTTTAAATATAACAAATTACATACAAACATTACCAATAAAGATTTTTTATATAAATGCATTACCTATAACATATATTGCATATAAATATCATCAACCCTCTAATGACTTATGTAAATTATAATGTATAAGTATAATTGTCATAATTTTAGTTGTAGTTCTTAACAACCAACAAAAGAAATCTAACTTTTATCATGAAATTAATTTTTTATTTAGATAATATATTTATTACTAATATTAAAAAAATGCTAAAAAATAAAAATATTCAAAAAAAATTTCACTATAAAAATTACTAAAAATTTAATTACCTATATATAATATGTTTTAGTGTAATAATTTATTTGAGAATATTAATAATAATTATATTTTATTAAGAAAAATAAATTTTATGACAATATATATTTTTTTTATTAGTTAGTAAAATTGAAACTACATATTATGAAAATTACATATAAATATTATAATTTATATAATATTTATATACAATTTGTTTTATATATAATGTATCTATGTAAAGAATCTTTAAAGGTAATAACATTATTAGTTTTACATAAAAATATTACCAAATCTGTAATGTATTATATAAAATATTCTTTGAAGAAAATTAACAATTAATTTTATAAAAATTAATTTTTATTTTTATTAATTATATTATATATGTAGGAAATTAGTTTTTGTAGTAATTTTTTAAGTAAAAAATTTCATTTTTTATTTTAATAATTTATTTAGATATATTAATAATAATTATGTTTTATTAAGAAAAACTTAATTTTATGGTAAAATAGATATTTTTATTAGTTGGTAAAATGATAACTAATTTACATAATGTTTATATGTAATTTATGTTATATGCAATAGATTTGTGTAAAGAAGCTTTGAAAGTAATATTTGTGTGTAATTTGTTACACACAAATATTACCATATTACATAGAAATATTACAAGTTTTATATAAAAACATTACAAAATCTATAATATATTATGTAAAATATTCTTTTAATAAAATTAACTATTAATTTTATGAAAATTATTTTTTATTTCTTATTAAATGTACATTATATATAGAAAAATTAATTTTTTAATAATTTTTTAAATAAATTTTTTTATATTTTTATTAATATTTATTTTAATATTAATAATAAAAATTATATTAATAAAAATTATTTTATCATAAATTTAGATTTTTATTAGTTAAAAAAATTACTACTCTTACCCCCTCTCTCTCTCTCAAAATGATGTGCTTTGGACAAATTTTGTTCATTGTTTCGATGCCACATTAGGCATTACCTTTAGGACTTGGATCTTCCTGTTCATTAAAATCCTCTTAATTGAGTGTTATTATGTTGTTTTTCACCATCTAGCCATGGACGTTGAAAATATGCAACTCATTGAAGTCATGATTATCAATACTAGTGGCATTTAATTTTTCTCTAGATGGGAAAAACAGCAAATTATTACCAAATTTGATTCAAGATTTCTAGCTTTAAGACTTGAACTTTCTTAAATTTTTTTTTTTGGAAGACATGAATTTAATGGACTTAAAGCTCCAACATTTTTCAATCTAATCAATTATCAAGTTGTTCGCACTCTTAACAAGGTCAAATACAATTAGAAAAAGCTAAAAAAAAAAAAATGATGAAAAGGGTTCATCATCAGCACTAGCACCTTGCTACCAACAACAATAGAACCAGTTGTTGCTTCATGGCCTATAACAACTTCATCATCAACATCAGCAACAATAGCTATGTTTGCAAGTTGATTGCAATATATTATAACTTTTAAGATAAATCCCTAGTGCTTTACAACAATTCTATTATTCTTCTATCTGCCTTGGCTAGGAAGAAATGTTGGATTGGTCTCAATGCATCACTTTAAATCATTTTCAATCTGTTTTGAATTAGAACGTGGAGATAATTTGTAACTTTATAATGCAAAAATAGAGTTGCTTTCTTTTTTAGTTTTCCAAACATTTTGATTCTTGTAAATTAAAATATATAGGTTTAGATTTCTAATTATCTATTCTCATACCAAAAAGTTACAAAATGAGAAAATTGGAAGTAGAAGAAATGTTATGGGATGAAAGCATAGGGAGGTAAGTGTTAATTTTAAAGCACAAAGGGTTAAGTGTCAATTTTTTGTACTTTTCTGAACGACGTTATAACAACTGTCAGAAAAATGAAAGCACAGGGGAAGTAAATGTCAATTTTTAAAATACAGGGGTGAGTATTACTAGCTTTAAACTATAAGAGATCATTAAAGTTGTCCCTAAAATGAATAATGAGTATTATTTTCGTTAAAGCAACTAAGATAAAATTAAATAATACTAGGATGAGCTTTCCACTAGAATTGTTTGTATAAAGTAATATATTCATTCTAATTAAATAATTAAAGCGACTTGCTCATATCTTTAAAAAAAATAAAAAAAGATATTATAATTTAGTTTTAAGTATCCTTAATATTAATAATAATTTTATGTTAATATAAAATTACTTAATTTTTTATAAATTATAAAATGCAAATACATTTTAGAACTCTTAATTTCAAAAGTATAAATAAAAATATTAAAATTTAGTATTAAATATCCTAAATATTAATATAATAATTTATTTTAATTATAAAAATGAAATATGTAATTGTTGATGCAAGAATTGTCGAATTATGCTTATTATAAGGTATTGTCCACTTTGGAGCAATGCACAGACTGTCCTTACAATTTTATCTTTTCAGAAAAAGCACCTCAATAGGGGAAAGCTAGCCCTTGCTTTATAAGCCACATCCTTGTCATGAGTTGCCAAAATATCGAGTTTAATATTTCAAATTGCCCGAAGTTAATTCCTCAGTCTATCAATAGTTCCTCTATGGTCACCATATTAATCACGCCATTATATGTGTCCGTTATACTGGTATCCATTCGTGTCACACTAGATGACGTCCCATCACCTTATTCGCTTTGATCATCAGAACTTAACCCTACCCTATATCGGATGACACGTTTTAACCCTTATTTTGGGCTTATTCCGCCTTTTGGGCTTCTTCCTCCTCTAGAGGGGTAGCCATTTCCTCCTCGACCTCTATGAATGGACGGTTACTAGACTCGTTAACGTTCACGTTTTCCATGATGAATAATTATCTAACAACTCATATATCACTCACCTCTAGTTGACTTTTTTCTGCCAAACAATTTCAATAGGAATTAGGTTTGTCGAAGGACTATAATACCTATGCAAGACAATAAATAGAGAGAGAGAGAGAGAAATTAAAAAAAGAAAGGAATAAAAAGAGATTAATGGGGTGCCTTCAAACAGATCCGATTCATATAGGTGGCACTAGCAAGTGGAAGAAATAAGTGTGCATGATGGAACGACACTGCAAGCTAGCACCAAAGCTAGCATTCTTCACTGATCACTATACGTTACTTTATTTTCATCAATTTTCCAAAAAAAAAAAAGAAGTTTTTTTATCCAAAAAAATTCTATGTTAAATATACCATTTCTATCTTCTAATAAGTAATAATCGTTTTCCCTCTTGTATTTCTAATTAAATACTATTTCATATTAGATAAAATTTTTATTTTAAGATTTAAAAATTTATAAGATGGTAAAGCATCTAATTCTTTAAATATTGTTTATGTTTTAGGTGACGAGCTGACTAAGCTGTTAATAATGTCAAACAAAAGCTGGGAAAACCAAAAAAGATTGGGAAATGGTAAAAGATATTAGAATTATACTTCCAACACATACTTCAATAATTAAATCAGTAGAATTTAAAGAATATCAAGTGTAGAGTAAAATTTTGGGAGAGTTTCAGTAAATTCAATGTTTGTTTCTCTTGAAGTAGTCTATATTTTATAGGCTTTGGGTCTTTGATCGGTGGATAACTTTGAGTTTGGGAGCTCGCAGGTCTTCTACGTGTCCCCCATGCAAAGGTCCTGGTCTGGACATGGACTGCCCTTGTTATTTCACTTCTATTTTCTATTTTTAATTTTACAAGCATTTTAAACCTGGCTCTGTCCGGGGATATTTTGATATTTTTTAAAAAAATTTAATTTTAAAAATATAACAATATGTTAATAATTATTTTATAATATTTTTATTTGTGTATTGCTTTGAAAATAAATTCTTTATGCATATTTTTTTAAAAATTTAATTTATCTATATTTTAATATATTATAATATAAATATAATCATATGATTACAATACGAATAAAGAAAGGTGTAAAAATTTACATAAAATGAATTATTAATATGTTAAAATTTGTATAAACATAAAATACTTTTAATATGATTTTAACATAAAAAGGTAACACAAAACAACAAATGATACAAAATTGAGAGTCATATTTGGATATTGTTAATTAAATTTAACAATTTCAAACATAATATGATTACAGTATGTAACAAGAAAATCAACATTAATATAACACGAATAGATAAAAATAACAAAATCTAAATAAAATGGATTATTTGTCGGACTTGATGTGGCCCACATGATAATAAATGGACTAAGATAATTAAATCAAATTATTAAGGTGAAATTATAAAGTAAATCCTATTCAGTTTAACTACTCTAGTGATAAGAGTTAAAACTCTACTTCAGTAACTAATTAAAATACAGATTCTTTGATGGTAGGATACAATTCTAATTAGTCTCCTAGTACAGGTCCCTAGTTTAGTATATGAAAATTGCCTGTGCACTATTATAAGGTAGTTATCAAGAAAAGGATATAGACTAGAAGGCTTATATAGGGTGTTCATCTTTGTGCATTTGGAGCGAGTTTGGGTTCTTGATCAACAATGGCTAGATGTACGTTTTATTTAAATTATTACACGTGGCATCAGAGCTAGGCTTTCTAGCCTTGTTCTTTACATCATCCAATGAGATTCGTTAAAGATGAATTTTTTTTTCGTGCATATATTATTTATGTAATTAAATAATTCGTATTAAGGATAAACGAGTTATAATAAATACAGTAAAGTATGAAATTGAATTTTTAACATTCTATATTTAATTTTGTAATTTGTATTTATATGTCGAAATATATTTCATGAAGATACTATGAATTTGTATGTATATTTTGTGTATTAAAATTTTAATCACAAAATTCTTGATTAGTTCATATAAAACCAAAATTGTTAGAGAGTTTTAATAAATTAATCATCTATTTATGTTACTAAACCCTAAGATTAAAGAAAAGATGAACAAAATTCTATGCTTTATTTAAACGGGTCTAATATTATTTTATAGAATTCAAGTAATCTTGAATGTTTGATGATGATTTTTGTGTTTTTGATCAAAATTGATGTATGGGTCATGTAAATCTAGTATAAACTCATGCTTTTAGGCTTTTAATTACATGAAATATGAATTAAAAACACAAAAATATGAGTAAAAAGAAGAAGCAGACCCGAATTGGGTTAGAAAAATCCAGATGAAGAAAACCTGGGACAAAATCCAGACGAAGCCCACACACATAACCCAAGGTCATTTTGATTTCGATTTTTTCCAGACTTAAATATGTTATGATTTTTTATTTTTTGTGATTTTAATAAATTTTTTAAGTTACGTAAAGTATTTATTATTTAATATTAATGTTTAATTAAATAATAAATATGTTTATGCATAAATAGTCTATGATTTTATTTCATGATAAAATGGTTTGATATTTTGAAAATATTTTGGCAATATGTACTCTCCCTAGATAGTATCCAAAAAATGCATACTCTCAACCTAAAGGTTAAGTGCATATATGTATGATAAAGTTATTATTGGAATTACAATGTAAATGTGCATATCTATATGTCATGAAATAAACACATTCTGATCTTGTGCATATTTTTATGTG